>MU729262.1:84605-107674 GCA_026770625.1 Nicotiana glauca
ATACGACCGTATAGTTGACTCGGGGCTCCAATTTTCTAATTTTTAACCCGACTTCCCTATCGATATAACCGATGTATTAGCTCATTTTGAGCATTCATCTGAGCAATGCTAGAGAGAGTAGGAGGTTTTTTAGAGAGGGAAAGTCTCCCATCAAATTATTCTATAAGATTGGGCTAAATCATTGAAGAAAATCAAGGAAAGGCTCCTGAATCTTCATCCCAAGAGGTAAGGCTCCATCACCTCAGCTCATATTTGTATACTTAGCCATATGGGGCCATTAGGGAAGTAATTCATGGGTATGAGAATGAATATCTTGCATGCATGCCACCTTAGAGTATTGGAAAGTAGTAAAATTAAAAAGGAGGCAATTGGGGGTATAATATGATAGAAATTCCTCACAAAAAGAGGCCTAAGATACAATGCACCTTTAGTGTTTGATGATATGCTCGAGCCAAGCTAGAACTTCAGTTTCTTTTCTAATTCTCAATTTTTAATTCAAAATTTCTTGCTCAATAGATTGAAGCTCTAAGAGTTCCGGAAAATTTGAAAAGAGTAAGGAACAACCTTTGTGATTATTCATGCTAGCTATGTGCTCACTATTTGTGATTGCAACTTGAAATATCCTTGATATACGTGTCTATGATCACAACTTATAAACTAGTATTGAAAAGGGACAATGATGTGATGATGGTGGCCATGAGTGCCTAGAAATTGTTATGATATGTATGGAATAAGGATTTGAAGGTGTTGACAAATGAGAATCGAGTAATGCCTCCAATGAGGTGACCTAGCCGATCGGGTCGTGATCGGACACCATGCCGCACACATGGTGGAAATGTGCTGATATTGAATCCCGTATAAGGGAAACAAAATATTGATTGAAAGTAATGCCTTCAATGAGGTGATGTAGCCGGTCGAGTCGTGACCGGACTCCGCTCGAGATGGCGGTGGTGATGAGAACAGTGGTGTACGTGTGATAGAATTGCCTTAATCGGTGTTGTGGAAATTGTATGAAGAATTATATGAATTGTTTCTTTGATTTGCCGTATTAATTGCTTGTATCTATTTGATAGTTCTTTCTAGTAAAATGGTGTTTAGTTATACATACCAGTACAATTCAAATGTACTGACGCCCCTTTTGCCGGGGGCGCTACATTCGTATTATGATTGTAGGTGGCCCCATAGCGGACAGTGCAGACCATGTGTAGCGGAGCGTTCATCTACTCGAAGTCACGGTGAGCCCCTTATTCTTCCATGGGGCTGCATGGTGTATCTTTTGTAATTACAGTTTTTTTTCATTTTGAGGTATAGCCGGGGCCTTGTTGCCGGCATAGTCATGCTTATCTATTGTATCCTTAGAGGCTCCAAAGACACTAGTGTGGGTTGTGTACGGGTTTTGGGGAGTCCCCTATGTGTATATGTTGTAATCCTAACTTGTGATCTCCTTAAGTCATGACTCTAATAGAATCCATGAAGCTAACTTATGAACGGCAAATTTTCATGATATGAAATGAACTAGTAATGTGGTATACCCCGTGTATTATCGTTCAAATTAACCAAAGGCATGAGTTTTGCATTCATAATGAGTTGGGGTAGAAAGCGTTCGGTAAGGCTTGCTCAGTCGGGTTCACTTGATTGAGCGCTGGTCGCGCCTCCCGAGGTTGGGGCATGACACTAGTATTCAAATGGTACCATTCAAAGCATTGTATGGTAGGAGATGTAGGTCTCCCATCGGCTGGTTTGAGGTTGGAGAAGCGGAATTTATAGGACCGGACCTCGTGCACCAGGCCATGGAGAAAGTCAAGCTTATCAAATAAAGGTTAAAAACTGCTCAAAGTTGCCAAAAATCCTACTCGGATGCGCGTCGTAGAGATTTGGAGTTCAAAGAAGATGATTGGGTATTCTTGAAAGTTTCCCCTATGAAGGGTATCATGCGGTTTGGAAAGAAGGGAAAATTAAGTCCAAGGTATGTCGGACCATATAGAATCATTCAGAAAATTGGTCAGGTGGCATACAAGCTTGAGCTGCCTCCCGAGATGTCATTGGTACACCCAGTTTTCCATGTGTCTATGTTAAGGAAGGTAGTAGGGGATCCGTCCTCCATTGTGCCAGTTGAGACAATATAGGTAAACGAAGAGCTATCATATGAAGAGGTCCCAGTTTCCATTCTTGATAGGCATGTTCGAAAACTGAGGAATAAGGAAATTGCATCCGTGAAAGTATTATGGCGGAACCAGCACATTGAGGAAGTTGCTTGGGAAGCCGAGGATGAAATGAAAAAGAAGTATCCACACTTGTTTGAATGATCATGTAATAACTTTTATGCGTTTAGCTCCTTCAAAATCGTATTTGTTGGCAGGACTTATGTAAAAATGTCCCTTTTTTGGTAATATGTTTACTTATATGGCCATGGTTGATATTGCACCAGTTATACTATGCTTATGAATATGTTTATGTTGTTATGGTGTATTTCTCGAGCTCTCTGATAGGTGGGTGAGGCCTGGAAAGAAAGGAAACTTTGGCCAAATTTTCAAAAATCTAGGGAGTTAGCTAAACTTGGGGATTGTCAACCTGTTTCGGGTTGTGAAGAGGAGAAGATTGCACTAAGACTGTTAATGAATGAACCTTAATCCTCATTCCAGGACAAGTAATCTTAAGTGGGGGAGGATGTAAGGCCCCGTGAAATCCCTACTCAAAAAACCGGATCTCGTGGTGCCAAGTTAGGAGCATGTTTTAACAATTCATAAATAGGCGCGAACCTTTTTGGATTAAATAATACATTAAAAAGTCAAGAATAAATTTCCAAAAAAATGCAAGAAATGCGGTCCAGAATGCAGCCGCAAATCAGGTATGCGGACCGCATATCTGTCGCAGAGTGAGTTAGAATGTTGGTTAAAATTGAAGTCAGCTATGCGGTCGCATAATCGAAATGCGGACCGTATAGTCGTCGTATATTCTCCTTTGAATTTTGTGAGTGTCAGTTGTGCGGTGCACTTTGCTACCATAGAACGTGAATGCGGACCGCATTCTTACCGCATACTGAGTCAGAATGTTTAGTTTCTGGGGAGCACTTTGCGGTCCATTATGCGGACTGCATGTTTACTCTGCGATCGCAAATGAGATCGCATATTTGACTTGGGGCCCCAATTTTCTAATTTTTAACCCGACCTCCCTATCGTTATATCATGTGTTATAACTCATTTTAAGCATCTTTCTGGACATTTCTAGAGGGAGAGAGAGGGTTTCTAGAGAGGGAAAGTCTCCCCATCAAATTACTCCATAAGGTATGACAAGATCCTTGAAGAAAATCAAGTGAAGACCCCTAGACCATCACCTTAAGAGGTAAGACTTCTTCACCCCAACTCTTATTTGTTTTATTCTCATATATAAGGGGTCACTAGTGAGGTTATTCATAGGTATATCAGTGGATTCCATGCATGCATATCAAACCTTAGAGTAGTGGGAGGTGGTGAATCAAAGAGGGGTACAAAATAATATAAATTACACCTCTAGGGATTTAGTAGTGAAGGCATTACTCTCAGTCAATATTTCATTTCCCTTATCAAGAATTCAATATCAGCACATTACCACCATGTGTGCGGCATGGTGTCCGATCACGACCCGATCGGCTAGGTCACCTCATTAGAGGCATTACTCCATTCTCATTAGTCAACACCTTCAAATCTTATCCCACACATATCATAACAAATTCCCGGGGCACTCATGGCCACCATCATCACATCGTTTTCTCTTTTCAATATTCATTTTACAAGTTGTGATAATAGACACTTATATCAAGGATAAGTCAAGTTGCAATCACAGGTAAGTGAGCATATAGCTGGCATAAATAATTCTTTGTTTCAATGTTGGCTTATAGCCCAAGTGTTTCAACGCATAACTGTACTTTTCATCATTCTCTAATTATCAAGATTGGTATATTATTCACATTGAGGCACATTCTTCACGAATAGGTATAGATATATGCAAATCGATTAAGGCGTAACAACAGTCAATGCACTAGACATTTCAACTCTTACCATACTTTCGTAAATGACAACGGAGAACGATTTCTAATAAAAGGGGGTTTTAGCCATACATACCTCAATAAGCTTTCCTTACTCTTTTACAAATTTTCGGAACTCTTAGCACTTCGATCTATTGAGTAAGAATTACAAATTAAATCGAGAATTAGAGATGGAATTGAGACTCTAGCTTGGTTCAAGCATATTGACAAACCCTAGAGGTGCAATGTGATCTTAGGCCCCTTTTTGAGAGCATTTTATATCATTTTGTACCCTCTTTAATTCACCACCTCCCACTACTCTAAGATTTGATGTGCATGCAAGGAATCCATTGTTTTACCCATAAATCACCACACTAGTGACCCCTTATATCTGAGAATAAAACAAATAAGAGTTGGGGTGATGAAGTCTTACCTCTTGAGATGGAGGTCTAGGGGTCTTCACTTGATTTTCTTCTAGGATTTAGCCCTATCTTATGGAGTAATTTGATGTGGAGACTTTCCCTCTCTAAAAACCCTCTCTCTCCCTCTAGAAATTTTCAGAAAGATGCCTAAAATGAGCTATAACACCGGATATATCGATAGGGAGGTCGGGTTAAAAATTAGAAAATTGGAGCCCCAAGTCAAATATGCAGTTGCATTTGCGATCACAGAGTAAACATGCGGTCCGCATAATGGACTGTAAAATGCTCCACAAAAACTGGACAGTTTGTCTGAGTCTGCGGTAAGAATGCGGTATGCATTCATGTTCTGCGGTCGCAAAGTGCACCGCAGAACTGACCCTTACAAAATTCAAAGAAAAATATGCGACGACTATGCGGTCCGCATTTTGACCGCATAGCTGACTTCAATTTTAACCAATATTCTGACTAACACTGCGGCAGATATGCAGTCCGTATACCTTATTTGCGGCCGCATTTTGGACCGCATTTCTTGCATTTTTCTGGAAACTTATCCTTGACTTTTTAATGCATTATTCAATCCAAAAAGGGTCCGCTCCACGGCGAGCAAGCTCGCCGCGAGGTATATTTATGAATTGCTAACACATGCTTCTAACTTGGCACCACGGGATCCGGGTTTTCGAGTAGGGATTTCACGGGGCCTTACACTGTTCCTCGTCACTACTCCATCGAGGTTAGTCTTGATACTTATTGGGCATCGCTGTGGTGTGCTCATACCAGTCTTTTGCATATTTTTGTTTTGCAGATCCAGGTATCAATCAGTAGTAGCTATGCGGATCATTGCTGAAGCGACTCAAGGTAAACCTGCTGCTACATTTGCAAGCTTCATAGTCACCTTGTTACTTGTATTCAATTGTTTTCACTCTTTTTCCAAACAGTTATATTTAGAAATGGCACCTAACTCTGTAGAGCTTATGACTTGTACTACCGGGTTTTGGAAATTATAAATTTTGTAGATATTTCTAATGCAAGACTATTAAATTTCATTTATTATTGTAGTATTTCAGTATGAGTTAGGCTTACCTAGTCCCTAAGGCTAGGTGGTATCACGATACCCAAATGGAGGGAAAGTTGGGTCGGGAAAATTTGGTATTAGAGCTCTAAGTTAACAGGTGCTACAAGTCATAAGCGAGTTTAGTAGAGTCTTGCGGATCGGTAAGGAGATATCTGTACTTATCTTCCAGAGGCTACGGAACTATTAGGACAATCTTACTTCTTCTATTCCTATTGTGTGAGCTTTTGATCTCAGTGTCTGAACTATTATCATTCCATTATCTCACAGATGGTGAGGACACACGCTGCAGTTATCGATGATGTTGCTTCCGGAGCAGGTGTCGCTGGAGTAGAGACAGTGGCCGACGAGGAGTACGTGCCACAGCTAGAACACTTACCTGAGTAGTTGTTAAGGAGCCGACAGTAGCTCCAATTGGGGGCTTGGTATCGGAGGGGCTGGTCGTTACCCCCGGAATTCAAGAGACCTTTAGCACTGTTCCTGAGCATGTTTGCTACATTGGCTCAGGCGGGGTTGATTCCATCTGCACCAGCTACTTCACAGACCGGGGGAGGGATTTAGACTCTTGTCGCCCACACTTTATTGCAGCAAGTTCATGTTGGTCAGGTTCTTGGTGTCATGGTAGCACAGCCTGTGGTTCCAGTCCAGCCTGTAGTAACAACAGCAACATCTGAAGAAAATCATCTTAGGCTTGAGAGGTACAAGAAGTACGACCCTCCTACCTTTAGTGGTATGGCTTTAGAGAGTGCACAGGGTTTTCTGGAGGAGTGCCATCGCATTCTTCGCACTATTGGTATTTTTGAGATGAGTGGGGTTACTTTTACTATGTTCCAGCTTTAGGGAGCGGCTTATCAGTGATAGTGGGCATATGAGTTGAGTAGCCCCGTCGAGTTAGTTTCACTTACACGGGTTCAGTTTTCAGAGATGTTCTTGAGAGAGTTTGTACCTCAGTACCTTTGGGATGCATGGTGTGTGACGTTTGAGTAGCTGCGCAAGGGCACTATGTCAGTATCATAGTATGCCGTCAGATTTAGTGATTTGGCCAGACATGTGCCAATTTTGGTTTCTACTATCCGAGAGAGGGTCCGCCGATTTATTGAGGGACTCCATCCCAGTATCAGGACTAGCATGGCTCGGGATTTGGAGATAGATACTTCGTATTAGCAGATCATGAGTATTGCTAGGAGGGTGGAGAGCTTGCTGGCTCGAGAGAGAGAGGAGAGAGAGGTCTGGTGAGGCCATGAGAGAGAGGACATGCGAGGCCATGAGATAGAAGGCAGACAAGATCAGGAGAGAGAGTTTGAGAAGGCAAAGAGGCCTTGTAGACCAGGGAGATTTGCTAGTCCTTATTTTGGAGGTAGGGTGCGACATGGTAGAGGTTTTGTGGGTCATCCAATTTAGTTCGCGCTTCAAGCTTTGCATCGTAACTCAGGTGTTCATTGGTCTTGGAGTACCCATACCGCATAGTTCCCACAACCTCTTCAGCAGAGAGGTTGCTTTGAGTGTGGAGATACTAGCCATATGGTGAGAGATTGTCCCAGACTTCGGGCCGATGTGTTACAGTGAGGTATTCAGGCGAGTAGAGGGTGCCCAAGAGGGGTAGTCCTGGCTCGTTGATATGTTTCATATAGTAGGCTTAAGGTTGCTACGCCAGCTGAATGTTATTCAGGTATGATTTTAGTTTGTTATAGAGGAGCAACATCCGTAGCTCATTACAGTTCTGCTTATTGGGGTGAGTTCCCTATTTGTTGCTCCACTTATGGGTGCATTTCATGATTAACACTTTGTTTATATGATTAGACTATTGGGAGGTTCTATGAGTGATAGCTGTACCTATCATTTGTTTCTAGTCTTTTTTGAGAGTTATGAGACTAGTAGTAAATTCATGTCGTCCATTTCTGTAGGTTTTATGTGAAATCTGAGTATTTTTGGCTATGAGTTGTGATTTTTATGCTCCAACAGTGTGGGTGCCAGTACGTGTTGTAGTTTTGTTGATGGAACTGATTTAGTGAAAGGTTTCAACTGGTTTAATATACACCCTACTTGTAATTCAGAATGGAGGGCGGGACCCTCGTGATTTCATGTGATTTGATGTGTTGAGACCAGGCTGTGTACAACGGTGGGAGTTATATCAGTATGAGATCCTTGTGATTGTTTTATATGCTTTAATTCTTTTTTGTTAGATTGTATTGTAGATTTGTATTGATAGAAAAATTTATTCTTGTCGGGCTTGTTTGATAGTTCCCTTATGTGTTTCCTTTTCCATATTCAGTTATTTTCGTTCTGTGCTTCTTGAGTTTTAGATTTGTGCCAGTTGGTATTAGCTGAGATTTGGTGATTAGGGTGTTTAGTTATATGGATTTCGTGGTTATTGTATCATCGCCAGTGTTGTGGAGGTTTGAAACGGGTTCCTATTATATATAAGGCTTATGGCCACTGCCAAATTTGATTTCGGGCGAATATCGTGATCAGAAATATTATTGTGGGCCTATATGTGATGTGTCGTGTTGTAAGGTTGTACTATATGGGCATTGGCATGAATTGATGCAGCTGGTTGAGACTGATACCGGGTATGGATTTATAATCGGGTCCTTTGGAAATGGATGGAAGATGAGAATTATGTTCTAAGGCTTATTAGTATTTCTAGAAAGGTAAAATTTCAGTTGAGATGGTGTCATCAGATTTATGTGGATTGGGGTGACATGGGATCACCAGCGGGTGTATGTTGGAAGTGTGCACTCAGTGACTTGAGGGCAAATGTTGGTTTTAAGAGGGGGAGGATGTAACGACTCGGCCGGTCGTTTTGAGAAATTAAGCTCTGTTCGGCAGCGTAAGGTCTAGAATAGCTTCATAATATGAGTATCGACTTGTGTGCATGGTTGAATTCAGTTAACGGATAATTCAGAGTTAAATTGTAAGAAGGAATCTAGTTTTGGAAGTTTAAATAGTGAGAATTTGACTTGAATTGGACTTTTGAGTAAACAGCTCTGGAATGGGTTTTGGGTGATCTTAACAGATTCATATGGTGATTTTGGACTTAGACAATGTGTCCGGATTCGAATTTGGAGGTTTGTAGTTTAATTTGAGGCGTTTCGGCGAAAGTTGGAAATGTTGAAGTTTGGAAAGTGGAGAAGTTTGACCCATAGTTGACTTTTGTGATATTGGTGTCGAAATGTGATTTCGAGAGTAGGAGCAGCTCTGTTATGTCATTTTGGACTTGTTTGCAGAATTTGGCATCATTCCGGGTTGATTTGATAGGTTTCAGCACAAGTTTTCAAAGTTGGAAGACTTGGAAGTTCATAACAATTTCAGCACAAGTTTTCAAAGTTGGAAGACTTGGAAGTTCATAGCTCGATTCATGGTGTTATTCGTCATTTTGGCATTGTTTGATATGATTTGAGACCTCGAGTGAGTCAGTGTTAGGTTATTGACGTATTTGTGTGTTTAGACGGGTTCTCGAGGGACTCGGGAGACTCGTGTTGTGTTTTGGATAATTTTGGCCTACTTTGGATGCTGATTATCTGATATCTGGTGTTCTTCTTCGCGTTCACGAAGAAGAATTTAGCTTCTGGAAGTTTGTTCTTTGCGTTTGTGAAGAGACTCATGTTCGCGGAGAAGGAAATCTCAGTTGCACAAGTCTGAATTCGGAGGCTCATATCTCACAATCTATAAGGAATTTGGAGATGATCCAAAAAATAAAGTTGTAGCACTTTGTGTCTAGTTTTCGAAAATTAAAATTAATTGGCATTTAGATATGCGTACGAAAGGTTATGGCAGTTACACTACAGGTTGTTCGGGGAGAGTTCAAAAATCTCTGTTGCATAGGTTGTTGAAGGATTATGATGTCACCATTCTATATCATCCAAGGAAGGCCAATGTGGTGGCCGATGCATCGAGTAGGAAGTCAGCCAGTAGGGGTAGTCTTGCTTATATTCCGGTCGGTGAAAGGCCGCTTGCTTTTGATGTTCAGGCTTTAGCCAATCAGTTCGAGAGACTGGATGTTTCTGATCCCAATCGTGTGTTAGCTTGCACAGTCGCTCGTTCTTCATTATTGGAGCGTATCCGTGATCGACAGTATGATGATACCCATTTGTGTGTCCTTAGAGACACGATGTAACGTGAAGGTGCCCAGCAGGTTACCATAGATGCGGATGGAGTTTTGATATTGCAGGGGCGAGTTTGTGTGCCCGATGTGGATAGGCTTCGAGAGTTGATTTTGGAGCAGGCCCATAGTTCCCGGTACTCTATTTATCCAGTCGCCGCGAAGATGTATCAGGATTTGCGGCAGCATTATTGGTGGGATAGAATGAAGAAGGATATCGTAGCATATGTGGCTCATTGTTTGAATTGTCAACAGGTTAGGTACGAGCATCAGAGGCCTGGTGGACTGTTTCAGAGGATTGAGCTTCCCGAGTGGTAGTGGGAGAGGATTACTATGGATTTTGTGACTGGACTTCCGTTGACCCGGAAGAAGTTCGATGCAGTTTAGGTCATTGTTGATAGACTGACCAAGTCAGCGCATTTCATTCCTCTGGCATTCTCCTATTCTTTTGAGAGGTCTGCTGAGATCTATATCCGGGAAATTGTTTGCCTTCATGGTGTGCTGGTATCTATCATTTCAGATTGGGGTACGCAGTTTACCTCGCGCTTCTGGAGAGAGATGCAGTGAGAGTTGGGCACACGGGTAGATTTGAGCACAGCGTTTCATCCTCAGACGGACGTTCAGTCCGAGCGGACTATTCAGATATTAGAGGATATGCTCCGAGCCTGTGTCATTGATTTTGGAGGCTCGTGGGACCAGTTTTTGGCTTTAGCAGAGTTTGCCTACAACAACAGCTACCAGTCCACCATTCAGATGGCTCCATATGAGGCATTGTATGGTAGGCGATGTCGGTCTCCAGTTGGATGGTTTGATCCAGGAGAGGCTCGGTTATTGGGTACATATTTAGTTCAGGAGGCTTGGATAGGTCAAGATCATTCAGGATAGGCTTCCTTCGGGTGAGTCGCGGCAAAAGAGTTATGCGGATCGCAAGGTTCGAGATGTAACTTTCATGGTTGGTAAGCGAGTATTGCTCCGTGTATCGCCTGTGAAGGGCATGATGAGATTTGGGAAGAAGGGCAAGCTTAGCCCTAGGTCCATTGGCCCATTTGAGATTCTTGATCGCGTGGGAGAGGTGGCTTACAGACTTGCCTTGCCACCTAGCTTGTCAGCCGTGCATACAGTGTTTCATGTGTCTATGCTTCGGAGGTATCACGGCGATCCTACCCATGTGTTAGATTTCCGCACTGTCCAGTTGGACAAGGATCAGTCCTATGAGGAGGAGCTGGTAGCTATTCTAGACCGGCAGGTTCGACAGTTGAGGTCGAAGAGTTTTCCTTCAGTGCGTGTCCAGTGGAGAGGTCAGCCTCCTGAGGCATCGACTTGGGAGTTCGAGTCCGATATGCGGAGCCGTTACGCTTATCTATTTCCTGACTCAGGTACTTCTTTCTTTTGTTCGTTCGAGGAGGAACAGTTGTTTTAGAGTTGGAGAATGTGACGACCCAAAGGGTCATCACCGGATTTCTCCCTTATTCCGTGCTTCCGAGGCCTTTAAAACATCACTTATAGTTGCCTCGATTTGCGTGCGCAGTCCGGGCGCATAGCTGGAAAGCTTTTATGTTGAAATATGTGAAATCAGTGAAAAATTTAAAGAATTTTGATATTAATATGGTTAAAGTTGACTTCGGTCAACATTTTTGCTAAACGGACCCAGATCCGTGATTTGACGGTCCCGGAGGGTCCGTAGAAAAATATGGGACTTGGGCATGTGCCTGGAGTCAAAATCTGAGTTCTAGAACCCGAGTAAAAGAATTTTTCTGTTAAATTGTTTTTCTGAAATTATTAAGGAAAATGGAAATGAAAATTTAATTAAAAGACTATGGTATCGGGCTCGTATTTTGGTTCTGACACCCGGTACAGGTCTTAGTGTTAAGCGCTTTCTGTGAAGTTTGGTCGAAATCGGACGTCGTTTGACGTATTTCGGACCTAATTATCTAAAGTTAGAAGTTTAAGAAGTTTGAAATAAAAATGATGATTTTGAGGCTTGATTCATTGATTTTGATGTTGTTTTGGCGATTTGATCGCTCGAGTAACTTCGTAGGATGTTACTGAGTTAGCGTGTGTGATTGGTTAGGAGCCCCGAGGGCTCGGTAGTGAATTGGAGGTGGTTCGGGGTGTTTTTGCACTTAGGAAGGGATCAGATTTTGCTGCAGACATTTTTGTTCTTCGCGAACGCAGCCCAGGCTCACATTCGCAGTGCTCTGGTGTCCCCTCTTCTTCGCGTTCGCGCCCTTTGTCCCGCGTTCGCGATTCCTTAGTATTCCCTCTATCGCGTTCGCGTAACTTCCTTCGCGTTCGTGTAAATCAACAGCCCTCTTCATCGCGTTCGTGTAGGCCACCTTTTGGACCCCATTAATTTTTCCACTTCGTGTTTGCACTTCTCCTCTCGCGAATGCGATGGTCGTTAACTTGTGCCCTTCGCGAACGCGAACGCGACCCTACTGTCGTGAACGCGTAGGGTAATTTCGCCCAGTGATTTTTATAATGTTTTCAAAAACAGTACATTAGGCATTCTTTCATCATTTCCACACGAGCTCTTCTCCTTCACCCTCCATAGATAAGTTTGAAGAATCTCTTCCTCCATAACTTCATAGGTATGTGTTCCTAACTTCATTCTCTCTTAATCTCTTCAACTAATCACTAATTTCCTAGCCCTAAATCATGAAATCAAGGTAGAAATTAGGGGTTTTGGGTAGAGTTAGGATTTTGGGAATTTTGGGTGATTCAACCTCAATTTTGGGGTCGAATCTTAAAACAAATTATATATTTGAACTTGTGGGGTTATGGGTGACTAGGTTTTGGTCTGAGCCTCGTGTTTGGACCATGTGGGCCTGGTGTCGAATTTTGGTATTTTTGGAAGAATGCTAAAAAAACTCATTTCTAGGCTATGGGATTATGTTGTTGAGCCTTTATTGATGCTATTGAATTAATTATGGCTGGATATCATTATTTCGGAGTCGGATTGTAGAGGAAAGGCGATAATTGAGGATCGATTGCTATTATTTGGACCGAGGTAAGTGTTTGATCTAACTTTGGCTTGAGGGAATAGGATTAGAGTATTATTAATTGTTAATTGCTAAATGATCGAGTACGGTGTATAGGCATGGTGACGAGTATCTATACACCAGTATCTAGCATGACCGTGGGTCTTTGTTGGTACTTGTTTTGGTATACTTTGGGACTCTTTCAAGCTAATTAATGATTTTCTACATAATGTGAAAAATTTGAGGATTAATAATGAATTGTGAATTCTTTGGAGCATTGGCTCAAACGATAAAATAGTATCGGGTAAGAAATGAAAGAATTGGAAAGAGATGTGATTATCTCCCTTGCCGGGATGTGTAAGTTATTGTTATTGCTCCCTTGCCGGGATTTGGATGTTTAATTGTGTTTTTCCCTTGCCGGGACATTTTTTGTTATTATTTATTTCCCTCGCCCGTTTGGTTGTGATTTCTGTTTGGGTGAGGAAGAGTGATGATGCACGAACGGTCATTCTGTGCCATTGTTGATTATATTATGCACGAAGGGTCATTCCGTACTATTGTTGACTATATTATGCACGAAGGGTCATTCTATGCCAGTGTTGATTATATTATGCACGATGGGTCATTCCGTGCCATTGTTGACTATAATATGCACGAAGGGTCATTCCGTGCCATTGCTTGATTATATTTGCACGAAGGATCATTCTGTGCCATGAATTGAGAGTTATGTTAGGAAAGCACGAAGGTGATGCGGTGCATTTTATTTGATTGCTTTGAGTAAGGATGAGAGTAAAAGCACGAAGGTTGATGTCGTGTAACTATTGGATTTCTTATTTCTGTTAATTATTGTTGTGTCGTGCACTTATTGCAGTTTGCTATGATTTCTTGTTGTTATCAGTTCAAGTGCATTAAATGTCTTATTCCGCTATTTTTGTGATCCTTTATGTTGACATTTCCCTTTATCGTGTTACTTGTCCTTAGTGAACCAAGGTGTCCTTGCGCAACGTTATGTCTTGAATTTATGACTTAATTGCTATAGGTTTATGTGACTTAATTGCTACGTGACATTGAACATATTAATTACTAAACTGCCTAATTGCCCCTTATAATTCATAATTAATTGCTATTTGTCATTATTTATTTTCCTTAGTGAATCATAAATTTTGTGTACTTGTTGTCTTATGAACTCGTATTAATTTTTGCGTTTGTTAGAGTAAATTTTCTTTTGGAGAAACTGTTAATTTATGAAATGGGATCGTGTGGCACGTCGACCACTTGTATATTATGAAATGGGATCGTGTGGCACGCCGACCACTTATATATTATGAAGTGGGAGCGAGTGGTACGCCTACCACGTGATATTGTAAAATGGGAGCGAGTGGTACGCCTACCACGTGATATTATGAAATGGGATCGAGTGGTACGCCTACCACGTGATATTATAAAATGGGATCGAGTGGTACGCCTACCACGTGATATGAGGAAATGGGATCGTGTTGTACGCCTGCAACGAGAGGAAATTGAAACAAGTAAAAGTGGTTTGTTTTCCTTTATTCTGTGTTATAAGAAATCAGATATAGTTTCTTTTGGTATTCCTGATATTCTGTTTTATCTGCTACCCCATAAGCATGTTCCCCCTCCCAGCTTTAAATAGTTTACTTTCCGCTATTATTTTATTGTACTTGTATATATATATGCACAGGTTCATTTGATGGTCTGGTCCTAGCCTCGTCACTACTTCGCCGGGGTTATGCTAGGTACTTACCAGCACATGGGGTCGGTTTTGCTGATACTATACTCTGTACTATTTTTCACAGATCCAGGCTACAGACAGCAGCAACAGTAGTGTAGGAGCAGGTTTTCAGTCCAGCGAGACCCGAGGTAGCCTTGCAGGCCCTGTCGTCTCCTTTCATCTATATTCCTGTTTCTTTCATGTAGTTCTGGAGACAGTGTCGAGTTTATTTCTTTCAGACCTTTATGTGTAGTATTCTTAGACCGTCTGTGAAACTGTGACACCAGTCTTGGGTAGAGGCTTTTGTTGAGATTTCTCCGCATTTTTATTCAGTTTTCTATAATATTGAGACTTTTGCTTATTATTTTAATTCGTTACTCTTGTATTATTGCCGATAATAGTTATGAGGAATTATGTTATTAATGGAAAGGTAATTAAAATTAGCTTGCCTAGCTCTTATTAGTATGCGTCATCACGACTCCCGAAGGTGACTAACGTAACCATCTGGAAGAGGTTTATAATTCTAAGTTGGGAATATAAGACCAGCAAGAATTAACTATAATGAAACTGTATGGCTTAGTTTTTAGGGTGAAAGGAAAACAAAGTACTACGACATGAGTAACTAGAAAGAGGCTATATATATACATATATATCATATCTAATAAGAGGGAAAGCAAGGAGCTCTCCGTCAACATGCCTGCCCGGCAGAGGGATATTTTTGAAATCACAGATTTTTTCAGTCTGAATTGGTTATTTTCATTGGTCCATGAAAGGTGTTACTGTAGTTGTTTTGCTTTTATTTTATTGTACAGACATTTTAACCGTGAATATGTGGACATCTCATTCACTATTTGCTTTTTATAGTGGACACGTGGTCACACTGAGAGAATTATCTTCTCTCTAGGCTTTCTCTTGCCTATTATAGCTAGAAACAAATAAAAAGTAATTATGGCAAGTACTTCTAAAACTCAAATTTCAAATATTACCATTACTTTTATTACACCTATATGTACTCTCTCCATTTCTAACTAATATTTTCACATGCTACTCTAATGTAATAAATACTACGTAATGATTTTATTAGTGAAATAAATGATATGATGGCAATAGGGGTGTATATAGACCGATTTGGTTCGAATTTTTCAATTATCAAACCAAACCAACGAAATCGGGTTTTTCAATCTCGGATTTTTTTAGCTTTTTTCGGGTTTTGGGTTTTTTTTTTTCCGATAAGTCTTCATAGCATAAATATATAACTTGTGCTCCACATATTTCTCTAATCCTACAAGGATACAACTATATAATGTATTTTTCAAGAAATTAATACAATAATATGAGATGTATCATAACATTATACTAAAATATTCAATAACAAAAATACTAAAATCCATAAAGAAAATATTACTAAGTAATAAGCCATAATAAATATTAACATAATCTAAAAGTACTAAATAAGTCATGCTTAAATAAGTACAACTATAAGTATATTAGTTACACAACTAAGCACTAAAGAAAAAGATAAACTAAGTTATGCATTTTCAATATAAACAATGCAAAACTAAAAAATAGATATCTACACTATTGTCATTTCTAGTATTGAATTGAATTTTCTTAGTTAGCATTAGTATTGATGTGAAGTTTATTTGAATTACTACCTTTATGAAGTATAAAATTTATTGAATCATTCAAGAATGTTAATTCCAAACTTGAAAGAATATGTTTGAAGATAAAACTGTGAAAAAGTTTAAGAAATATTTATGAATTGTATTAAAATAAATATTTATATGTATAAAATATTTGTAAAAATTGAATAAATGTATTATTGGGTTGGTTTGGTTTCGGTTTGACTTTTTTTAGTTAAAACCAAACCAAACCAATTATGGTCGGGTTATTTTTTCCAAAACCAAACCAAGTCAAACCAACCCATGATCGGATTTTTTTTTCCGGTTTGACTCGGATTACCAGTTTGGTGCGCTTTATCAGTTTTTTTTGTACACCCCTAGATGGCAACTCATTTTTTACAAATTAACTAATTTTATTTGAAGAATTCACAAATTTAGTAACGTTGAATCACAAAATGCAGCACAAATCTATAATAAATTAAGAAAACTAAACTTGTAGATAGAAATTTCAAGGGGAACACATAAATTGCTTGACAAATTAACACTAAAATGATTTAAAATTAATTTATACATAAATAACGCACTATATAAATTTATTTATTAACTGCTGCTCATACAATTTTAAAAGGTGTAATCTAAGGAGTCGTTGGTTCACATAGTTATATGAAAATTATAATGCTTGAATTGTAATGTGAAATTAAATAATAGCGAAAATGTTTAGTGAATATATTTTTATTAGTAGATGTCATCATCATCCTATTAGACTAAAAATGAAATATCATCGTATATTTCATGTCATACCTCCTTTTTTACACACCTACCCCGAAGGATAGATATATAAGGGAGTTTTTCCATTTAAAGTGATATTATTCGAATTGAGATTATTTATTTATTTTTTAGAGTCGCCACTTGGGATAGGATTAGTTTTTGGTGTACCAAGTCACCAGTTTAATTTAATCCCAAATCGAGAAAAATTGTCGACTTCCCAATTGGAGTCTGCGAACCAGAGATTCTGTGTAAGGAATTTTGTTGACCCGAGGGAAGGTGTTAGGCACTCCCGAACCCCGTGGTCCTAGAACGGTCGCTTAAATTATCATAAATGGCTAAAATTTAATTTTTATACATGTTCCAACCTATAAGGCAATTTTATAATTATTTACCGCTTTTAAGTTATTTTTACGAAAGTGAACGTCGTTTAAAGATATATTTTCGGATCACGTCACATGAAATGCACCCGGATCCTCGACACATTCTTATTCAACGTTTTTGGATTTGGATTTGGGTTGCATGAAATGCACACCCGTACTTTAGGAAGGTAAATTTATTAAAAGCGCGACTAAAGCGACTAACGTATTATTTACTTTTGGGAAGGCCGTGAAATTTGCTAAACGGCCTGTCCCGAATTCTAAGTATTTTTGAATTAAGTTTTTTGATGAGGGCCCCGCAATTTGTATTTGGTTTGGCGAGGCTCATCTTATTTTTATTTTAAAAGACCAATCCTAAAGCAAACTAAATTTTTCTATTTATTATTTGTCTCTAAAGAGGCCAATCAGTTCACAAATATAAATTCGGGCCTCGAATTCAAGTCCGAATTCAAACAAAAGAGGGTAACCCTTTTAGCTTGCACTCGCTACCTAATTTAAAACCCAATTTTATATTTGCAATTTAATTCCCTATTTTTAACATTGTTTGGAAACCATTATACTTCTAGCCAATTTAAGCCTATTAAATAAGGATAAACCAATTATAGATTCAGGCACAAATGACCCCGGACCAGACCAGTAAAAAAAAAGGGGGTTATTGTTTGTTGATTGGTTGTGGGTCTCAATCCAGGCCCAATCAACAAAATGGTTGAAGCTGAAATCGAGCATGGCATTCCTGGTGCCCAGGCATACAATTATGGCAATAATGAAAAGGTGAATTTTCAATTGGCTTAGTCTAAAAAGTTGTTCAATTTAATTTTACCTCTATTTCATATTAACCAAATTACAGCATGTATTTTGAAGAGAATAGAAAAGGAAAAGGTGAACAGTTGGCATAACAAGATTTAACAATCAGCTTATACCACAAATCTTATTCCTTTGGAGGCTTGTTTGATTCATATAAAAAAATAGTAATCGTTATTAAATGACAAAGTTACGTTTCATAGCCAGCAATGAATTTAAACTTTTGAAACGAA
This sequence comes from Nicotiana glauca, assembly GCA_026770625.1. Taxonomy (NCBI): domain Eukaryota; kingdom Viridiplantae; phylum Streptophyta; class Magnoliopsida; order Solanales; family Solanaceae; genus Nicotiana; species Nicotiana glauca. The sequence continues at coordinate 102,716 of MU729262.1, forward strand.
TCAATTGAATGCACTTAACTAAACATGTCATATTATTTCAACGTGAGAGCCTATCACACTTAACTAAACCAGAAGTTATTCTAAAATTATACTAATTGGTTGCATTACTACAAAAACTAACAGCAATGAACAATTAACTAACAGTTTGATATTAAATTTGATTGCAAAGTCAAAAGTAACTCCAATTGTTTCTGAACTAAGCAGGTACTAACTCTACTAAAACTACAACTATAATCACAAGTTAAAATATAACCCAAAACAGTCCAAACAGTCAAATCATACATTGATAATCCACAGCCCACTACAAATGAATTAAAATAATGAATTCATCAAAGCAACAAAATTGCACTAACTACAGAAAATAAACTAAAAATGTAGAAAACTTCAGCAGGTGTCAAAATGCCATTGTCTTTCCATTTCACCAAAAAATTACATCAAAAATGAGTTCGATTGTGTACCTGAACAAAATTTCAGAATAAGGAATGTGAATCAGTAGCAATACAGCAGCAGCAATTACAACATCAATCAAAAACCAGCGCAGGAACAACTTTTAAAACCAAATACCACTTCAAATCATCAATACCACACCAGCAACAAATAGGGATCAAAATTCAACTAAATGAACCCTTGAATTTACTCGAAATCAAACAGAATTTACTGTGAAATTTCAAATTTCCAGAAAATGAGCTAAGAGAAGTAATTGAGCTACTGGAGCTAGAAATGAATTAAGAAAAACAATAAAACAGTAATGTTTTTAGCTTTTTCTAATAGATTTCTATTGTTTTTTGATTTTTCTATGGTTTGAATTTCAAATCAGATCTGAAAATTGGAAAAAAATAGCTTTGAAGTGAATTTTTTATGGCTGGAAACTCTGGGAATTTCCAGGGGTTCTAAACTTGTAAAAGAAGGCATTAGAGGTGCCTTTTATAGGCAAGGAATTGGGCAGAATATTCTGGAAGCATTCTCCTATTTTCCCCCCTTTTTATTTCATAATTTGGCTATTAGACCATAAATTTATGACTTGTTACCCAAGTTACTGCATAAAAATGCAGAAAACTTACACTAAGGCCCCCTTCTGGAAGGCCCTAGGGTGTTCTTTTAGCTATGAAATTCCTATAATACGCTTGCTTGGGTCTAGAAATTACTACCCTTAACAAACTGAGCAATTTTCAATGCCCAAAATACCCTTATTCACCCCTGAAATTACTAACTAACCTATCAGCTATATCCAGTCAGCTAAAACTAAACCTAAATTCACTAAGACTAACTAATGAACTAAAGGCAATTCTGATTAAGTAACAACAAATTAAGATTAGTTAAACCCAAACAAAGTTGACTACAAACTATCAAAACAGAGATTGAAGCTAATATCCAAACTTAACCGAGTCAGAAAACAACAAATATTGAATCGAAGATCAAAACAGAGCCAATCCCAAAATCCTACTATTAATCAGACTAGAATCAAAACGAACTAAAATAAAATTACAAACAAAAGGAAAAATCAAGCACAAGACTAAATTAAAGAAAGGATCAATCAGAAGTGAGTTTAAACCAACATTAACACTAAACCAAATTAGAAGAAACAAAGGCACATCTACTAATAATTAATACAATTGAACTAAATCCTATTATTAACTAACTAAGATGAATTATGAAATCAAAACTAATACGACAGAATCAAAATCATGTTAAACCAATGCATCAACATAAAAATCAGAGTCAAATCGAATGAAAAGAAGAAAAGGAACAATTAAACTACACTAATGAAATTAAAATCAAAGGACTAAAGAACACTTACTGATAAAGCAAACTCCGGCCAGCCATTTTATGTTTGAATCTTCAAAAGATTCCTGACGCGTAACACCCCTAATCGTGTGTTTTCAAAAGAAAACACATGATTAGGGATTTTACGATCCGAAATCACAAAGATTTGAATTAGGGTTCTTGGCCGAAAAAATTTAAAATGATTTTTGAGGAGTTCCAGGCAGATTCGAAGCAAACGGGTATAGGGGTTGGGTAGAAGAGGCTCAGGCGGTGCAGTGGTGTAAATTTGGAATCGTTATAACTTGTATCATGGCCGGAGAATCTTCCATCGATTATTCGACGGAATCTGGGTTTGTTTGAGGGAAACTGTTGGCAGATTTGGAAATAGGAGACGGAGAGGAACAAAAAGTGTTAATTTGGGGTGGTTTGGAGATGGTGTCGTTCGTCGGCGGTAGGGTTCCGGCGGCTAAGTTTTTGCATATTTGAAATGATTGGGTAGGATTTGAAGGGAGAGGGGTTTGGACTTGGAAAGGGGAAGAGAAGAGGAGATTGTGGTAAAATTTTGGGAGTGATTGGAGGTTGGCCGCCGACGGCGGCGATTTTCGGCCGGCGGCGATAGGGCGGAGGACGGCGGAGACGGTGGGGTGTTACAGGCAGGGGAGTACGAGGAAGGAGGATTTATGTCTCTAGGGTTATACAAGTATTCAGACAATTATAACAAAATACCAAAATCCATTTGTGGCCGTTGGATCCGAAAAATCAATGGCTACAATTAATCCTGGCCAAAACGACGTCGCTTTGTCTAAATGGGAATCAGTACGGGCCGTTGGATGAAAGTTAATGGACAATCTAGATTAAACGATGTCAAAACGACGTCGTTTTGCATATAGGGGGCTGGACCGGGTGAGAATTAAAACGGACTGGAAGGGTATAAATGAATTGGGCCAGGAAAATTCGAATAAAATTGGCCCAAATTGTTCTTTTGTTAAGACCACTCTTTTTAATTTGTTTTCTCTTATCTTTTTATCTATTTTGCATTTTGTATATATTTTTTTTATTATTTTTCTGATTTTGCAAAAATTAAATTAAAGTCCTAATATATTTCTAAGCTAAACTAATTAATTCCTAAAATAGATTAAAAACTATTTCATGACGAATTCACAATTAAAACAAATAAAATGCAAAAAGTAAACTATTTTGTTATTTTCTTCCTATTAATACTAAATATGAAATTAAATCCCTAAATGCAAATGCATATTTTTGTATTTTCTTATGAATGATCATGCACAAATAGCAATGCAGCAATTAACACAAAATTCTCAAAAATTGTAAAATAATAAAGAAATTATTTTATTTGGAATTTTTGGAAATAATTTGTTTAGAGCAAAAATCACGTGCTCACAGCTGCCCCTCTTTGCCCCGAAACTCGAAGAGTTTTCGTGCAAAGACAAGTGAGCGGAAACGAGCAATTTTTGCCCGTTTGCATATTTCGTGTGAAGCATTTTTGAAAAGTTTGACCGCACCCTGCTTCAGAGGTTGCCTACATATCCTTGGCTAAACAGGAATCAGGTCAGTGTAGTTCAGGAAGGTTTGGTAGCTGGGACTACCGGGAGCTGTGATGTCACTGCTGTTGCTGCTGCTACTGCTTGCTGACCTCCCTATTACACCAAAAGGAAAATTAAAGCTAAGCTAGCTATGCCTATCAACTATGAGTTACAAGATTCCTATCTACAATTCTCTTGAAACTTGATCTTGAGTTTTGGCTGATTTTGCTTTGGACTCTGATCTGAATCTCGATGCTCGTAAGTTGTAGGTGTTTTATTTCTTTCTGCGGCATTGGATCAAAATGGAATCAGCGGAGCTTGTGACTTCAATTTTGATTTTGAGCCACCAGTGTCCTTATTTGCTTCACATTTGAATTCATTTCTTTTGTTCTTTTTCTTCTTGTCTTGATTCTGAATTTGAGATTTATTCCATTGGTCATCTCATACATTGTGTCTTGAGATCAACCTGCTTAAGGTACCAAAACAAACAAATGAACGAAATTTTCTGCCCCAGTTTTCACTAGGAAAATTTCGTGAGTTAGTTGTGACATATATCTAAGCAATTAAATCAGGATTGTGTATCTCTGTGAATGAATCTAGGTTATGCTAGAAGATGACCGGGTTATGCAGAAAAAAGAAAATGGTCTCGGGTTGTGCCGAGACTTAGGAAGAAACAAGGCTCCTTGGGTTATGCCAGGACTTAGAAAGAAAAGGCTCCTTGGGTAATGCCAAGGAGGTCCACGGGTTATGCCGGGATTTGGAAAGAAAAAGCTCCTTGGGTTATGCCAGGGAGATCCTCGGGTTATGCCGGGATTTGGAAAGAAAAAGCTCCTTGGGTTATGCCAGGGAGATCCTCGGGTTATGCCGGGATTTGGAAAGAAAAGGCTCCTTGAGTTATGCCAGGTAGGTCCTCGGGTTATGCCGGGATAAAAGAAAATGGTCCTTGGGTTATGCCAGGGAGGTCCACGGGTTATGCCGGCATAAAAGAAAAATGGCCCTTGGGTTATGCCGGGGAGATCCTCGGGTTATGCCGGGATTTGGAAAGCTCCAAGGTATAAGCCAGGAAGGTCCACGGGTTATGCTGGGATTTGGAAAGAAAAGGCTCCTATGGTTATGCCAGGGAGGTCCATGGGTTATGCCGAGATTTGGAGAGAGAAAGCTCCTATGGTTATGCCAGAGAGGTCCACGGGTTATGCCGGGATAAAAGAAAAATGGTCCTATTGTAAGGCCCCGTAAAATTTTATGCTTAAAACCTAGTAGCTCATAGTGCCAAGGTCTGAATATGTGTTAGGAATGTGTAGAATTCTTGGTATTGATCTAAGCTTTAAAAATCAAAAGAATCAAGTTTCCAAAAAATTGTCATTTATGCGGTCCAGAATGCGGTAGCAGATCAGCTATGCGGACCGCATTCCTGCCGCAGAGTGAAGCAGAAGAATTGTCAAAATTGAAGTTGAAAATGCGGTCCACTATGCGATCGCATAATCAATATGCGGACCGCATAATCATCGCATAAGTTCCTCAGGGATTTGTGGAGGTCAATTCTGCGGCGCATTATGCGACCGCAGAACTGAAATGCGGACCGCATTTCTATCGCAAACCCAGGCAGAGAAGTCAGGTTTTTGGAGCACTTATGCGGTCCATTATGCGGACC
>MU729267.1:3708-29042 GCA_026770625.1 Nicotiana glauca
TTTGTTCTCCTTTGTTTTTGGTTAGTATTTTATCTATATTTATATTTGCTAATGGGTAACTGTTTATTCTCTCTTTTCTCTTCCTTACTTATGATATATTTTAATAACTACATTTTATTACGTACATTATAAAAGCATATTCTGATTCATATACCTTATGCAAGCAATAACATGGTTAAATGTTAATAATATTTTGCATATTGTTTGAAAATGTTCATTTATTTAAATCATGTTAAGTGTTGATGCTATTTGCATATTGTTTGAACAGATATTTATCTGCATTTCGGCTACTCGAATGACTTAGAACATGAGAAAGTAATTGGCTTAAGCTACTTCTGGTGGTCTCCAATTTTTACCAAACATTTGACAAAAGGAATTGAAATTACTTTTACAATCGGTTCTTTGGTAATGAATGAATTTTCCCTATGACTTCCCATTTATGTAGATTCTCATTCCTCCTTGATTTTCAGTTCCTCTTTTGTTTTGGGGAGCTATTTGTTCTCTTTCCTATTTTAATATGGTAGCAGGGACGCACATGTAAATAAATAACCATCATACTCACCGTCACTGAAGCATTTTTGGTCAACTCAAAGTCACACCCGCGCGACAGTCAAGTTGCGCACTTGACTCAGCCTTTACCAACACTTAGCCAAATTTTCAGAAAATTTGGCCTCACACGAATTTAGGCAGTAAATATATAGAGAACACAATCAAATACGGGAAAATCTCAACCTTTTTATTAATTCAAAAATCTACAAAGGAAACCCCCACTTTGCTATGAACACAAGTCGTTCATAGCCCATTCGTCTAGCCAAGATCGCAAGTCGATCTTGCACACTAAGACCTGTCAAATGCCCAACCTCAGCCTCTTTTTGAAACACTTAAAAAGCCTTTGTGCCTCGTTTTCTTGCAAAAGCAGGTTTCGACATTGTACAACTCTTTTTAAATGGGAGGTATAGTGTTAAAAGATGAAGTGTTGCCACCTAACAGTTTTAAGGAGCGTTAGGGCACCTACTATGCAGATAACTCTGTCTGACTAGTCAACGCCAACAAAGATCGGGTAAGGGCTCAAATTACCTCAAAGAGAAGATGTTAGTGTTACACCCCATATTTTCGTACGTGAAAGTGCGCCAAAAATAAATTGATGAATGCTCGAAAATGAGATGTTACACTCCGCATTTTCATATGTTAAAATTTCTTCGTATCGACGTAAGTTCGGGAATGAAGTTATTTTACGATTATAAGCTGTTTACCTCGAAAAATGTGAGTAACAATTAAAAATAATTTATGGTTTTAAAGATATGTGATATATTCTAATACTAGTGATTATACAAGTAGTATTAAGCTTAAGTAAGAAGGAAAGGAGAACCAAATCAGTGTTGCTGGAGCAACAGGGGCCTCGAGCTAGGTTATCACAGGGATCTCGAGGTAAGATAAGAACAATGAAATATGAACAATAAAGTAAAGACAATAAAGCTGAAAAATAATTGTTGAGCACGTTAAACAAGAAAGGCGGAGCAGAATGTTCTATTGTAGAGAATAATATTAGATGATCCTTACAAAATGATTGGGGTGTTGATACCCAATTTTTTCCTATGTATTTTATATACTTAAAACATTTTCAAAATAGTATGTGTATGCATACATAAGCATGCCCAATAGTTTCGGTATTTTTCCCTAATTTTTTAAGATTCATAAAATCAATTTATTGTCTATTTTAGCAGTACAAAATCCCATAATTATTCTTAAAATTACCTTTTTTGTGAATAATTTATTTTCATCCTCATATTTACACTAAGATATAATAAAGGTAATTTTTTGTAAATTTTTACAAATTTATTTAATATTTTTAAACTAAAATTGCATAAAAGTGCAATCATAGCCTATATTATGGTTAATGGAATTTTACAATTATAAAATTAATTTCAGTATTTTTAGATTAATATTACATATTATTAATTAGTTCAGTGCTTTTAATTTTATTTTTAATATCTTTTTAACTATTTTTACATAAATTAAAGGGGAGAAATTGGTTATTTAATATATAGCCATTTCCAATTGCAATTGTAGCCTCAATTTAACCCTCCAATTCCACCCCTAATCAAACGACCCAATTTTAAATTTCAACCCAAACCCACAACCCGTTTTTAGACCCGTCCGGTTCCTCTTTTAATCTTGGCCGTTGATCATTTTGATCAACGACCATGATCCCTTCTTTCCTTCTTAATTTCCAAACCCCTCTAACGCTAATCTATTCTATCAGATATGCCGTCTTTGAACTCTCATCTCTCAAACTCTCTCCAGCCCTCCCCGGAACCCTAGCCCCCCTACCTTATTCCACCATGATTTCACCGACGTCTATGGCTTCTCAAGCCATGGACAGCCTATACCCACCTCCTATGGCTCCTGCATGCCTGTTTTTTAAAGGATCAAGGCCAGACCTCGAGGGTCTTCACTCATGCCTTCGCTGATTTGAAGATTCCGGCTATCTCTGGCGTTGCTCCTGTGGCTCTTGGTCTTTTGAGCCTGTTTATGATATTATCCGACTGAGATCGAGTATTTTCGAAGACTTTCTCATTTCTAGGGTTCATCTGGAACCCTAAATATCGAGGTTCTCTTCGATTATTTTAGATCTGTTACATGTTTGCACTGTTGCATAAGTCTCTTAAACATTTTCTCCGATTTTCTTTCAAAAGGGTACTTATTTTTTATTAGAGTTTCTGGAAAGTTCTTAAAATGTTTCTGACTCTACTTCTTCTCCTTTTCTTGGTAAGAATCAACCCCTCCTATGTTCTTTTTTACTCTTTTCTGATTCGCATGCCTTTTTGTGTGTTCTTATATTTGTTGTATTATGAAGTTTTTCTGGTATGCTCTCATAAGCCTATCTTATGTGTTTTTTTACTGTATTCTCCTACTGAGTTTTAGTCTTTTGTTTGCCTTTACAGAACTTCACCTGGATTCTTTCTAGATGTGTTTCATCGACTGTTTCTTTAAGTTTACACTACCTGAACTCGTTTAAATTTCAAGCTTTTCTTGAAACTTGTTTCCAGTACTGGTTTCTATGTTCTACTTGCTATTGTGCCTGTATGCTTCTCATGAGACTCTGAAAATCTCTCTGAGCCTATCTCAATAGTTTTCCTCTTCATCACTATATCAAATTTGAGTTTAAAACCCCTAAGATTTGGGGGTTTTCTTTGGCTAATTTGGATTTATATTTGTACAAGGGTTCTACTTTGAAACCTTGAACTCTCAGACTCACTTCAAGTTTATGAGACAAATTTGAATCTTTTTCTGCGTTTGTGATTTTGAAACCCTCTTGCTTGACATGCTTATATGTTTTATATATGAGAACTTCTCTTTCAAATGTTTTACCAACTGTTAATTGATTTTGAACCCCTTTAATGTTGCTTATTTGATTGTTACTGATTTTTCCTAAATTAAAACTTTTCTTTACCTCTTTTTCTGACTCGAGTAAGGCTTTTAATGAGATTCTTTACTAGTTATTTTACTGATTCCCTTTCCTTGTTTTACAAATCAAGTACCACTAGACTTTTACATTAAATGTCTTCTATGTATTTACCCTTATTTGTCTACCTTGCACGAGATATTTACTTGATTTCCTTCCTTATATAACTCCTGCTCATTACTGTTTGAATTTGGACTCCTTAATTAAAGGAAGTCTATGGATTGATTGATTTTAATTAATACATAGTTCCTTAATTATTACTAAACTATGATTCTTGCCCTATTTGCTACTCCTGTTTCAATTATAAATACCATGCTCTTTCATTAACACACACGATTTTTAAATCATCACAACTCTCTTCTAAAACTTACATTCCTGCTTCTTGATTGCAATTTGGCTTCCCTAAATCTACTGCTTCTCCCTACTTGCTCTTCTGAACTGGTATGTATTTCTTTTGATTCAAGCATGAAATAAAATTTGTTTACTTACAAGCTTTTTTTTACAGGTTTATAGAGTTCAGCTTTAAAAAATAAATACTTATGTCTTGCTATCTGTTGTTGCAATGAATCTCTATCACCATTCCCTTTATGTGTTTGGGCTGTATTTTAAGATATGGCAACATGCAAAGTTGTTGTCATGGATTAAGACTGGCTCCTTTGGATCCTAGCCTCTTTCAATCTCATATTCCCCCATTCCCTTATGTGTAAAAAGTTTAGGTATAGCCTGGCAACATATGAATTGATGTCCATAGCTGAACCTGACCTCCAAGAGGTCCTAACTCTCTAATTTTTAAGCTGACAAACTGGTCAGGGGTGTGCCAATAGCCCATTTTTTAGGCATGACCATCAACCTACCTGGCTCCCCCCTAATTCCCTTTCATTACACTTACACTTACTCCTAGTCCCTAAGTTCTGCCCCCCTCTTGTGAGCCTTGCTTTGGGAACCTTGAGTTCCCTCTGAACTTGGACATTTGAGGGCTGGCCCTTCCACACAACACTATAATCTGTTCTGCAATAACATTTGGGGTGTAAGCACTGCCTGGAACTCTTGAAGTTCCTTGGAACTTTGACACATCCCAAATAAGAGAAAGGCTTTGAAAATATGATCCCGGATGTTGGTTCATCTCATATTGTTAGATATTGAGTCTGAATTAGGTTCCTTGGATGCAGCTTGAATTTCTGATGTAATTTTTTTTTCTGTCTGATTCACTTGGTCTGTAATAATTTAAAATAACTTAAGTGGTTTAGTAAAGAAAGGGGAGGGTTACTTACTGTGTGCATAAGGGTAGATATCATGTTCACTAGGTATTTACTTCTGCAAATCACGTCAAGCTCTACATTTCTACATCTAGAAATCATGCTTTAGGTTCTGCACTCTCATATAGAAATACTGTTTTAAGTTCTGCATTTCTACATTCTTCATATAGAAATCCTGTTTAGGTTCTGCACTTTCATATAAAAATCCTGCTTTAAGTTCTGCATTTCATACACAGGTCAATAGTTCTCTGCATTTCTGCATCTCACATAGAAAATATGTCTATAGGATTCTGCATTTTTGCCTATCATATAGAAAGCATGTCTATAGGGTTTCTGAATACTGTATACGTATCTATCATTAGGCAAATGGTTTTTAGGCTTAAACAGTAATCAATTGCATTCTAGATACCATGCTCATAGGATTTCTGCATTCTTCCTACGCATGTAAAAAGTGTGTAAAATTAACAACGCTAGAAAACATGCCTATAGGAATTGTCAATCAATTCTGAATTACCTCACTCGTTTTAAGGTAATCTGTCAGTTATAACATGTTATCAATTGCAGAACTTGTATTATTCTGTTAAAACTGGCAACCCTTCTGTAACCTATTTACTTCTTTTCTGAAACCAGTAGATATCATGCATATAAGTTTCACCTAGGCAAGCCTTGGGGTAAAGCTGTAACTGCATCAGTCTTCAATAAATGCAGCCAGGCAGACCTAATGCAGACTTCTTGTCTAAAAATATGGTTGAATCAGTCCGCTTAATGTTTAAGTTTGATTAAGACCTAATCAGTATATGTAAGGCATGCTAAACTACATTTTTTGTGATTCTGAGGAGGCTTATTTGAGCCTTTAATTGTCATGTGTACACCATAATTATCCTACGTGTTTTGTTTGACCCATTAGAATTTTTACCTTTCTAAACTCTTGAAAAAGCCCAAAAATTCCTTCCCTTGATCGGACTAGAAGTCCCAAATGCCTCCAGGACTGATAGGATTGGAACGGGTAATAGCATGCTATAGGTAATGACTCCATTTTGCGCTTAATACCTTAATGGGGTGGGAAAGGGTAGATATGGATATGATGACCACGCAATAACACCACGTGTATAAATGGTTACCGGGTGTTGTGTAGGGTGATCCATATTATGCGTAAACCTAGGACCCCTTCCCTTATTTGTCCATTTTATTTTTTTGCCAAACTTCAGCTTTTAAACTGATTTTCACTTGCAACAACTATGTGAAAATTTTCTCTTTTTATTTTTTTTATTCAAGGTTTTTAAATTGATTCCCCTATCAAAAATTCAGTTTCTTTAACTTCCTTAATCCCTTGCAACCATTATGTGAAAACCCCTATTTGTATTTGTAATTCCTGCTTGTCTACTTGTTGTTTGCATTTAAATTCACTAGATAGCATGGCCGGGAACCACACTAGGAGAGCTTGAGGGGTGCCTAACACCTTCCCCTCGAGATAATTTCTAGCTTTTACCCAAACTCTGGTTTTCAATTTCAAAACTCTTAGTGTCCTAATGCACTTAATCATTAGGTGGCGACTCTTCAACCTCCAAAAACCCAATTCCTAAGCGGGAATAGAGTTTTCTTCCTGAATGTCGTAAAACCAATTTCGCTTTAGAGAAAAAGGGGGCGTTGACATAGGGTCCCCTTTATATAGTAGGAGAAAAACCCCAATATAGTACATTCCTCATTGCGGTATCAAATTCTATTGGTACAGGTGTATAACAACCTAGTACGTTCCTATACCATTTCGTACAAATCTTATCCTTTAATTTATGCCCAGGTCCACATGTCCTTGAGAAATTCTCGCTTTTTTTTATTGACTTCGAGATTGCGCTGCCCTCGATGCAAGTCGTACGGGCCTTCGATCAGCTTCCTCTAGGCATCTGTCCCTCAGCCCGGGTCCGACCTCCATTTCGAGTTTCCTGAACTCGGGCTCATAACTCAATTTAAGACCTTGAAATAAGGCTCCTCGATTTTGACCGTATACAGATAGTCCCTACATTTCTTAGAATAAAATGATGAGAAACGATTTGTATTTCCAAAGTCCTCAATGAAGATGTCATCCCCATGATGCAAGCGTCGAAACATCCCGTCGGTCCTCTTCCCCAAAAATATTGAATGCATGTCAGCATTAGTCAGCCACTGAAGCTGCCGAACTACCATCTCCCGTTTATAAATATGAGGCGATTCCTGCAAGTAAAGAACTTTACTCTTTCTTCTTCCCTTTTATCATCTTCATCTCTTCCTTCTATCACTTAGTTCCTCCTCTTCAAGCATTCTTGCCTGAAAATACCATATCCCTGTGCACCCATAGTACTTAGCTTATAAACATGGAAAACATTTCCAATATGGTCCTCAAAAAGGACAAACATCGTCTTTATTTGCCTCCCAGCCGGCCAAACCGGTGGTGCTGCCAACTCTAGAGGAAATAACCCTCGGTGATTGTATCATCAAGAAAGATTTTGGCATTGATAATCCTCCCGATGTCAAAGGCCGATGAAAGCATGTTTCCTGATACATTAGCCTGCTTACGAAGCTCATCATCAGGGAAGTAAAGAAGGATTGTCGATGGGGACACAATGTCGAGGTTAAGATCTCGAGGCCTGATGAAAGAATAACTACCCACAAGGAGAGTGTTTTGAGTGTTTACACTTACCCCTTCATACTGGCCCCCTTGATGCAGCGGTGATTGACTTCTGCAAGATGTAAGAAGTCTGCCTTGGTCAAATCCACCCTTCTTTCTGGCATATCCTGATCATGTTGCAGTATTATTTGGAAAAGGCCGAGTGTTTGGAAAAGGCCGAGTGTTTGGAAAAGTAAGGACTTCGGACATCATCCCCTAGGAAAAAATGCCATTCCTGGAGAGGTTGAACTTTAACCGTAAGTGGAGTCCGTATTTTTTGTATCTATTCATGTTCTTTCATATTCCATAATGCTCTTATCATTCTTTTGGCAGACAATGCTGGGGTGCCCCTAGCGGTGCCCGACCTCGTGGATTGGGTAAGAAAATTAGCTGCCACTTCTTCCTACAACGAGTGTAATTGGCGCGAATTAGCGAAGGGCCAGTGGGAGGCCAAGAACCACGGTAAGTGCTTCTCTATATTTTTAACATCTTCCATACTTTTGGTGGCATTTTTACTTACTCATGCTTTCCTGTGCAGGCCTTGGAGACGTGTCTGAAATGAAGCCGGCCCCGCTTGGGAAAGAAACCAAACCTTCAAACCTGAAGTCTGAGAAGGACAAGAAGAGAAAAAAGGTCTCAAAACATGAAGAGCCTCAGGACAAGAAACCCCCCGCCCGAAGGCTGCAGAAAAGGTATGCTCAAAAGGCACAGGCTTGGCCCAAGACTTCCTGAATGATGAAGAGAATGATAATGAAGGATCGGCATTGGTGACTCGAGCTAGGAAAGGAAATAAGCAAGGGCGTAGTAGCTGTGCGAAGTTACACCTTAGCGCATCCGCATTCTTTCTCGTTAGCGCCCTTATACCCCTATTATTTATATTATACTCATAAAGAACATGTCAAGGTGGTCGAGCCTTCCAAACTGGACACATAATCCCGTGGTGAGGATGCCCCGAAGGGGGAAACAGGCAAGACCACTGCATCTCCAGAGGTAGAAATTGACCCTCTGCCTTCAACAATTATACCAGAGAGGGTAGATGCCAAGACCCCCAATGATAATGAGAATAATGAGAATTCCCCAAGCGAGGAGCTCGAGGCTACGACAATGGGTCATGCTCTTTCGTTGGCAACTTATTCTGAGGGGGAAATCGAAGAAGCCAACGCTATGCCGAAGCCCGACCCAAATAAGCTTATCGAAGATGATACTTTTTAGGGTTGCTATGCTGGGATCGAGGATACCAATGACTTTAATGATGCATCATCCCTTTTCGAAGAGGCTCAACGTCTCCTTATCTGGGTATGGACCTGCACTTTCTATTGCAAGTTTTTCTCCCCGTGTCTTCTTTTGACTGATATGTTTCTGTTTCATGCATAGGCCGTTGCAAAGTTTAGAACGGAGCTGTGCCAATGTAAGGCTGAGCTCAAGAAGGTTTCAGGCATAGAGAAAGCCTTGACGCTCCTTTGTAGTCAGAGAGAAGAGGAGCTTAAGGATCTCCAAACAGCGTTGGCTAAAGCTAAAAAAAGTGAGTCCGAAATAGACGAGAAGGTGACAACGATTTTAACAAAGTTTGGCCATCTTGGCCCTACTTTGAAGGCTAACACTTAGATATCTTAGCTGCAGCAAAAGCTTGATATGATTGGGCAGCTCTGAGGCGAGGTAGATCGAGTTAGGGCTGATTGCCAGCAGTGGAAGAACAATATGGATCAACTTGTTGTCGAAAAGGAAGATGTTAAGGCCCAATTGGCCTCGGCTGAAGCTCAGCTCCGAGGTGCTGAAGCGAAGGGCTTGTCTCAGGTTAAGGAAGTCAAGGGCATGGAAGCCGAATCGGCTAAAGACTGGACCTAAGCTGAGAAGACTAAGGCTGCGGCTGATAAATCCATTGCTATATATATGAGAGAAGCCGCGACTATTCAAGATAAGTTGAGGGAGGCCTCCGACTGGGCAAGATAGAGCAATGAATTGGCTATGTACCGAGCCCGGAGGGGGACTCTCGAGAAAATCCATGCTCGGGGTTTCGACCTTGCCGAGGAGATAGCCGAAGCACATGCACGGGAAACTGATGTTAGGTTTCTTGTCTCCTCTGATGATGAGGATGTGGTGAGAGGCTCTAGGGATGGGGAAAGTGAGAAAGATGCTCCCTAAGGGGAGGCTCCTGAAGATAGAGCCCCTGAAGACGAAGACGACACTCGTTGGGGGCGTGGCCCCGAAAATAGATTAGGTTCCTTTTTGTAAAAAGGCCCCTTTGTGGGCGTTGTAATATGTTTTGTAAATTTCCCAAATGAATATAAAGTAGCTTTTTCTTTGTCCTTGATTTGTGTTGACTTCCATTTTTTCTCCGTTTATGAAAAATTTTGACGATTCAACTGCTATGTTCGGGTATTGGTTTAGACTCGTAATAAGCCCTTAGGATTTTATTGCCCAAGATCATACCCTATAGGGTTTTATATGATCCCCGAGCTGAACTCAAAGTCAATTTAATGTGAGCTCGGGGTAATGGGGCCTTTTGGGTCTGAGTTAAATGAGAACGGGGTCTCGGATTCTTATAAGCCTTTGGCCCAATATTTCTTTTTATGCTGGCCCTTAGGCTCTTGTATATCGTCCCTTAGGCTCTTTAAATTGGGCCGTTTCGACCTCTAAAATGGATACATAGTTTTCCCCTCATTTCGGCTAAAAGACTTAGTGAAATTTTAGTTATCCTTAGTATATGTTTTTATACCCATAGGGTTTTCCGAAGGCTCAACATATCAGAACCTTATTAGACATTTTATTTGTGTAGACATAATCGGACACCTCCGAAGGAAGGCTGGTGTTATCGAAGCCTTTGGATTATTCGACGGCTAATTTATCGAAGCCCTTGGATTTTTCGGTCGCCGAATTTATCGAGGTGCCTTATATTTTTGTTTTTCCAGGGGTTAGCCCGACTTACTCGATTTTTCAATGTTTGAGGGCCTTTAATTTTATAGCAGAAATCGAACATCTCCGAATTGTATTATTTTGGCCGTAGCCTTTATGTTACCGTAGTCTTTAGTATGGCTGTAGACTTCGGGTTTGTTACTTGAAATTGTTCCCCGATCACTTTCCAAACTTGTTCGAAAAGTTATTCCCCAAGTTTATTAGCCTTGGGCTTTATTTCGATGGGGTGCCTTTTTGAGGTCTTATGAGTCCGAATTTTTGATGATTCAGATGTGTTAACTGTCAGTGACAGTCCCTAGGTATTTCAGGGTATTTTGGCCCTTGAGCCGCTTCTCGTAGGATTGTAAGTGTAGAGTTCGTACAATATACAAAGTGTTTTTGAAGTAACCAGAATGCTTCTTCAAATAGTTGATACATGCGTACATGTTTTGCCGTAGGGGCTCAACTATGGACACGGTTCATTCGACCGTTTGGCCAATTACAAAGTTCTCCTATTGAGGCCCTCTTAGGCATGAAATATCTTTCTAAAAAATATAACCTCCGAGGGTGATACGTCTTAGTATTCGAGGTTGATCGAAAAGAAGCCTTGAATACTTGTTGAATGTTCCTTAGGTAGCATATGGGTGTTGCCTCATTAAAAACCTCGCTGGTAAAATCCATTTGGATAAAACACAATCTAACGAAAAAAGAGTGCAACACATGCTTTCAAACCCAAGGCCTTCGAGCTGAAGGATGATTTGATGTCACCAATCGAACATCTGCAAGGAGTTAGTTTTAAATATGAAATGGGGAAGGGGAGGGGGTCAGACCTCATCAGTATTATCTTTTGAGTATAGATACATTCCAATTGTTTGGTATTTTCTAACTTTTCATTGTGCTAAGTTTGTAGGATCCTTTCCCTATTGCTCCGAGGACACGGTACGATTCTTCCAAATTGGGACCTAGCTTTCATTCGTTTGGGTCTCGAGTATTGAGAGTGACTTTCCTTAGGACTAAGTCCCCAACTTTGAAATATCGAAGGTTTATCCTTTTGTAGTAATACCTTTTGATCCTTTGTTTCTACGCGGCGATTCGTATTAAAGTGTCCTTACGCTTTCCATCGAGCAATTCGAGAGAAGTGTTTACAACTTTGTGATTTGAGTCCTCGGTGGCATGCTTTAACCTGATGCTAGGTTCCCCAACTTTGACTGTGATCAGTGTTTTGGATACGTATACCAATGAAAACAAGGTCTCCCTAGTGCTCGACTTCGAAGTTGTTTGATATGCCCATAGCACCTCGGGCAATACTTCTCTCCATTTTCCCTTGGTATTATCTAACCTTTTCTTCAAATTTTGAATGATGGTTTTGTTTGTGGACTCAGCCTGACCATTTGCACTTGGGTGGTAAGGTATTCATAGAATCTTTTTGATTTTATGGTCCTCAAGGAATTTTGTCACTTTGCTGCCGAACTGTTTCCTGCTGTCATATGTTATTTCGATGGGTATCTCGAACAGACATATGATGTGGTCCCATATGAAGTCGATGACTTATTTTTCTTTTACTTTCTAGAAGGCCTGCTCTTCAACCCATTTTGAGAAGTAGTCAGTCATAAATAAAATAAATCTCGCTTTACCTGGCACCATTGGTAGGGGCCAACGATGTCCATCCCCAATTTCATGAATGGCCACGGGGATAGGACCAAGTGGAGTTGTTCACCGGATTGATGGATGATTGGTGCAAACCTCTAGAATTTGTCATTTCCGAACGAACTCCTTGGTATCCTTTTCAATGCTATCCCAATAATGTTTTGCTCTGATCACCTCGCGAACCAGAGAATCTGCACCGGAATGGTTCCTATAGGTGCCCTCGTGCATTTCCCGTAGTATATATTAGTGTCTCCAAGTCCCAAATATACAACTAGTGGTCTATTGAAAGTTCTTCTGTACAACGTTCCATTTTCATCGAGCGAGAATCGAGCTGATTTTGCTCGAAGTGTTCTTGACTCTTTTGGGTTTGCGGTGTCACGCCCCAACCTTGGGTGGCGCAATCGGCGCTCAGTCGAGTGAACCCGACCGAGCAAGACCTTTTTTTGGACACTATCTACCCATCTCAGTATGATCAAGAAACCATGCTTTCATTTGATTATATAGTAGGAAAGATCGTACATATAACATTGCTAGTTCATTCTAAATTACAAACCTTAAACCATAGTTGAGTTTCCTAGACTTCATACAGTTACACTTTAAAGGAACATGAGTTTGGAATTACAACATTGTTTAGTTACCCATCCAACACCCCTACATAACCCACACAAACATCTACAGAGCCTCTAAAGATAAAAAGACAGTTATGATAATGCCGGTAACAAGGCCCCGTCTATAAGTCAAAAGTAGTAATTTATAACAAAAGATATACTACGTAACCCTTGGAAGAAAATGAGGTTCACACAGGCTGTTGAGAGGACAATGCACCGCTATTTACGATCGGCGCTGTCTCCTATGAAACCACCTAAATCCATTCAAAGATGTAATATCCCCACAAGAGGGATGTTAGTAACATGGAATAGTACTAGTATGTATAACTAAGCACCATATCATTAGAAAGAACTATCATACAAGAATAAAGAAATCATATGGATCAACAAAGTCTTTAAACAATCAGCACATCATCAAATTAAAGGGACCATATAGCTTTCGCATAATTTCCGTTACTTTAGGATAGGACATTTAATATTGTTGCATCATCATTCACAATACCACCAATTTCTTGTGCAGAGTTCTATCACGACCCGATCGGCTAGGTTGTCTCATTTGAGATGTGTAACTCAGTTGCAATTTCATTCCCATTTTTCGGTTTCAATATCAGCACAATACCACCATGTGTGAAGCATGGCATCCGATCACGGCCCGATCGGCTAGGCCGTTTTACTAATGTTATTCCTTTTTCATCAATCATCTCATCTCAATCTTTATTTCACATATATCAGTTCATCGGCACTTGAGGCCACAATTATCACATCATAGTTGGCACTAGGCCACATTTCATAACTCAAACTCTTTTCACAAAAAATTTACATCATTTCCACTTTCAACATTAACCTTGCAATTTAAGATAATAGGCACATACAAGAGCAATTTAAGTTGTAAGCATAGAGAGGATTTCATATAGTTTGGCATAACAATCTCAATTAAAACTTGACTTGAAATCTAGAAATTTTAGCACATGGTTCAGATACTTCACACATCCTTAAATAACCAAATATAGCATATTCGAAACATAGAGGCACACCTTTCATATATATTCTTGCAACACCAATTCACTTGAAATAGAAAGCACTATATCAATCAAAGTTTGGAACTTACAACATTTGCATGGACACCAAGGAGCTCAATTTCTAGGAAGAGGGTACCTCAATAGAGCTTTCCTTAAATTCTTACAATAATTTCGGAACTCCTAGTAACTTTGATCTATTTTATGAGAATTACAAGTTGAACCAAAAATTAGAGGGATAACCAAGATTCTAGCTCATTTGGGCACAATATCAATCACTAAGCGTGCACTATGATTTTAAGACCTTTTTGTGAGAGCTTCTATCATCCTGTACCACATTTGTTAAATTTTTATCTCACAATCTCCCCATACCCCTTTATCATACATGCATGCAAGATAATCAACCCTTATACTCATGAACCCACTTGTTAATTACACATTTTAGTAGGAATTTTGAAATCAAAGGTTTTGGGCACAAGTTCTTACCTATTAGGATGAAGGCTTAGCAACTTTACTTGATAATCTTCAAAGATTTGGGCAAGGATTGAATAGTGACTTGGTGGGGATCACTTTGTCCCTCTAGAAGCCTTTCTCTCACTCTAAATGTAGTAGAAATATCACAAGAGGGTCTAATGGGGTGCTTATATTGAGATGGTGTTGGGTTTTACAAGTTAGGAAACAGGAGCCCCGACTCAATCCGCATAACTGATATGCGGCCCGCAAAAGGGATCACAAAAATATCCCTCAAGACCTGAATATTTTGCGCGGGTATGCGACCAATATGCAGTCTGCATACCTGTTCTACGGTCGCATAATGTAATGTAGAACTGCCCTTCACAAAAATCCAAAGGAGGTTATGCGACGACTATGCGGCCTGTCGCATAAGCGGCCCGCATATCAATTATGCGATCGCATAATTGGCCGCATAGTTGTGCTCAAAATTAGCTGACATTCTTCCTCACTCTGTGGTAGCTATGCTGCCCGCGTTGCTATAATGCGGCCGCATAATGGGCCGTAGAAACGTGCTTTTATGAAAATATTTTCCTTAACTTTTTAATGAACAGTTCAATCCAAAAGGTCCAAACCACGGTGAGCTTGCGAGGAATTTTACAAATTTCAAACACATATTCCTAACTAGGCACTATGAGATTCCAGATTTTTGAGTAAAAATTTCACAGGGCCTTACATGCGGGGAGCTTCCCATGCTTCAAGTAATTGATATACTTATTCCTTCGATCCCACGTTAAACTTGTTGAATTTATCTTTCATGGACTTCTTCTACCACCAACTTCGATAGCTGGATGACAGCCTCCGAGACGATATCGTCTTCTTCGACCGATGACCCCAAGTTTGCAAGTGTATCGGCCGCTCTATTCTGTTCTCAAGGTACAATGTCCAGTGTCCACTCCTTGAAGTGGTGCAATGTCATTTGATGTTTGTATAAGTACCTTTGCATTCGATCCTCTCGAACGTTGAAGCTTCCGTTTACATGATTTACTCCCAAAAGGGAATCACACTTTGCCTCGATGACCTCTGCTCCAAGGCCCTTGGCTAGCTCAAGACCTCCAATCATGACTACTTACTCAACCTCATTGTTAGTCAATTTAGAAGTTTTGATAGACTTCCTAATAATACTGCTCGTAGATAGTTTCAAAATGATGTCGAGCCAGGATCTATTCACATTCGAGGCACCGTCTGTGAAGAGGGTCCAAACCCTCGATGACATACCCGTTTTGAGCAAGAATTCCTTATCTACTTCAGGTACAAGGGCAGGCGCAAAGTCGGCCACGTAGTCTACCAAAATTTGAGACTTGATGGCCGTTCGAGGCTGAAATTTGATATCATATCCTCCAAGCTCGATGGCCCATTTGGCCATTCTGCCCGATAATTTAGGCTTATGCAAGATATTTTGAAGCGGGTATGTAGTCAGTACACATATACGATGGCATTGAAAATATGGTTTTAATTTCTTAGATGCACTTATTAATGCAAGAGCTAATTTTTCTAAATATAGTACCTAGTTTCACCATCTCCTAGGGTCCGACTTACGTAATAGACAGGAAATTATGTACCTTGCTCTTCTCGAACCAACACGCCACTTACTGCTACTTCGGACATGGACAGATACAAGTAAAATGTTTTATTCTCTTTTGCAGTATGGAGTAGTGGTGGGCTCAAGAGATATCATTTTAATTCTTCCAAGGCTTGCTGGCACTCTAGGGTCAATGCGAAGTTGTTCTTCTTTTTGAATATGGAAAAGAAGTGATGTCTCCAATCTGATGACTTTGAGATGAATTGACCTAGGGCAGGTATTCATCCGGGCAGCTATTACAGACTTTCACATTGTTTACCATGGTATCTCCTCGATGGCTTTGATTTTATCGGGGTTAATCTCAATACCTCTGTTTGATACCATGAAGCCCAAGATCATGCCCGAGCCGACTCCAAAAGCATATTTCTCGGGGTTAAGCTTCATGTTGTACTCTCTAAGGGTGTCTAATGTCACCTGCAAATGGGTCAAATGGTCCTCTTCGCGCAGGGACTTAACTAGTATATCATCAATATAAACTTCCATGGATTTGCCTATTTGATGCTCGAACATCTTATTAACTAGACGTTGATATGTGACTCCTGCATTTTTTAGCCCGAAGGGTATTACATTATAACAATATGCACCATACATCGTGATGAGTGAAGTTTTTTCCTGGTCCTCTAGGTTCATTTGAATTTGGTTGTACCCGGAGTAGGTATTGATAAAGGTAAGGATCTCATGGCCCGCCACAGCATCGATCAACCGATCGATGTTGGGTAATGGGAAAGAATATTTAGGGCATGCTTTTTTCAAATCTTGGTAATATACACACATTCTAAGTTTCCCCTTTTTAGGGACTACTACTATGTTAGCCAGCCATTCAGGATACTTTACTTCCCTGATGGATCCTATTTTGAGAAGTTTGGTTACCTCTTCTTTGATGAATGCATGATTTACCTCAGACTGAGGTCTCCTCTTTTGCTTCACCAATTTAAATATGGGATCGAAACTCAGTTGATGGGTAGTTATCTCCGGTGGAATCCTTGTCATATTTAAGTGGGACCAAGCAAAGCAATCAATATTATCGATGAGAAACTGAATGAGTTTTTCGTGAGTTCAAGGGTTAACCACATCCCTAGGTGTACATTTCATTCTGGAATATGCTCGACTAATATGACCTACTCGAATTCTTCGATAGTGGATTTCGTCACATCTGATTTCTCAGGGGCAATGAAGGTTCAGGGGATAAGGAAATCTTCTTCTTCATCCCCAGCCACCTGTTCATCGGACACTTGTCCCTCGTGCTCAATTGAGGGCACAGGCTGTAATTGCTATTTGGCCACCTGTTCGTCCTTTGATTTTTCCGACGTGGATGGTGTCGATAGCGATGCCAAGTTGTGCATAGCAAACATCTCCTTAGATGCATGCTGCTCTCCATATACTATTTTTACGCCATCCTTCGTTGGGAACTTCATCATCTGATGAAGGGTCGATGGCACCGCCCTCATGCTGTGGATCCACGACCTTCCAAGCAAAGGATTATACCTCATGTCACCTTCGATGATATGAAATTTGGTGTCTTGAAAGGTTTCGGCCACATTGACTGGAAGGATGATTTCTCCCTTCGTTGTTTTACTTGCCATGTTAAAGCCATTCAAGACCTGAGATGCAGGTATGATCTGATCGAGCAGCCCGAGCTGTTCCATGACCCTTGACCTGATTATATTTCCCAAACTACCTGGATCAAAGAGAACACGTTTAACTTGAACTTTATTTAAAAGGATGGAAATTACCCGTGCATCATTCTGAGGTTGAGATAAAGCCTCGATATCTTCCTTGCTGACAATGAGGGTATCTTCGGGCAGGTAATCCCGAGTCCATTTCTCATGGGTACTTTGGTATGTTTGAATATTGGTCCCTATGGGATGTTGACTCCACCGATGATCAAGTGGATGACATGTTGAGGTTCTTCAGGTCCATTCTTTCTTCCTGCATCCCTTTCCCTGAAGTGATTCTTAGCCCGGTCACTTAGGAATTCTCGAATGTGGCTCTCATTGAATAACCTAGCCACTTCATCCCTTAGCTGCCTGCAATCTTTCGTTCTATGACGTTGCGTGCCATGATAATTGTACATCAAGTTCGGGTTCCTTTGGGAGGGATCAGTCTTTATTTTCCTGGGCCACTTAGTATACTTGATTCTTCCAATAGCCGAGACGATCCCTGATGCATCTATGTTGAAATTATACTCTGATAATCGGGGAGCATCGGTTGGGTCGGCGTGTTTATCGAACCCGCTCTTGCTCATGGGTCCCCGAAAACTATGACCTTGGTCACTTCTTCAATCGCTCTGAGAGGTGTTGTAGCTCGGGCCATTGTTTCTTCGATACGTATATGGTTGATGTTGTTCTTTGCTGAATCTTGATGCCCGATCCGTGTCCCTCGGGGGCTTGGCTGCCAACCTGTTAGGATTAACTAAGCCCGAGGGGGCTCCTAACTGGTCGTCCTCGACCCTAATTTTTGACTGATAAATATTGTGCACATCCAACCACGTGACGACTAGATATTCAATCAAGTTCTGATTTAGTTACCGAGATGAAATCGAGCTTCTCTCATTCAAACCTTGCATAAAGACTTGAACTGCCCAGTCATCAGAGACTGGCAGTAATTCCAATATTTCCATCTGAAACCAGGACACGAACTCCCTCAGCATCTCGTCATCCCTTTATTTTATTATGAAGACATCCGATTTTCTTATTGACACCATTATAGCCCCGACGTGTGCTTTCATGAAGGCATCCGCCAACATAGCAAATGAGTCAATGGAGTTAGGAGCTAAGTTGTGATACCAAATCATAGCTCCTTTTGATAGTGTTTTCCCAAACTTTTTCAACTATACTGACTCGATTTAGTCATCATTCAAGTCATTTCCTTTGGTTCCACAAGTGTATAAAGTAATATGATCATTAGGTTCTGTGGTTCCATTGTATTTCGGTATATCGGGCATGCAAAACTTCTTGGGAATGGGCATCGGAGCCATACTGGGGGGAAAGGTGATTGTATGAACTTTTTTTAAACCATTCTTTAAAAATTGGAGGTGCTTCTGGTATCTGGTCGACTCTTGAATTTATGTCTCCACCTTTCTGTCATTTTCTTTTCTCAAGACTCGATTCTTTTGGTCAGTTCTTTGAGTATTTTCATAATAGCGGGATCTGTCTCTGAGCCACACTCATTGGTCCTTGTAGGCGCAAGCTCCGTATGCCGGGAGTCCACTGGTTTGACGGTGTTTGGAGTTCCATTTTGACTCTAAAGTTGAGCAATGGCCACTTGCTGAGCTTGTAGCATATAGAATATCACTTGGAGGTTGACTCTATTCCTCGCGTTTCCTGGCCTCTGGCTCGGGCTTCCCTATGCGCATTTCTCATGGGGTCTGTGCCTGCGTCCGTGTTTAGAGTGTTGTGCGAACTGATATCAACTGGCTCCACGTTTGGCACACCCTTAGGGTTTATGGGTGGTACACCAATCCCTATATTGTTGTTTTCTCCGAGTCCCTCATTGTCATGAGCAGGCGAGTTTTGTGTGCTAGACATATTTTGGCCTGAAATAAAAAAATCTTTGACAAGAAAAAGTGTGAAGAATAACGTGTATTATCAGAAAACTAGCACTAAAATAATCACTATTATCTTTAGCCCCGCGGTGGGTGCCAAACTGTTTACCTTGAAGAAAGTCAATAACAATTAAAGATAATTTGTGGTTTTAAGGATATGTGATATATTCTAATACTAGTGATTATACAAGTAGTATTAAGCTTAAATGAGAAGGAAAGATGAACCAAATCAATGTTGCTAGAGCAGTAGGGGCCTCAAGGTCAGCTAAGAACAATGAAGTATGAACAATACAGTAAAGACAATAAAGCTGAAGAATAATTATTGAGCATGTTAAACAAGAAAGGCATAGGAGAATGTTCTATTGCAGAGAATAATATCATATGATCCTTAAAAAATGATTGGGTCTCCTTTATATTGGAGGAGAAAAACCCCAATATAGTATATTTCTCATTGCGGTATAAAATTCTATTGGTACAGGTGTATAACAACCTTGTACGGACCTATACCATTTCGTACAAATCTTATCCTTTAATTTATGCCCTGGTCCACGTGTTCTTGAGAAATTTTTTCTCTTTCTTGATTGACTTCGTGATTGCACTACCCTCGATGCAAGTCATGACGGGCCTTCGATCAACTTCCTCGAGGCATGTGTCCCTCAGCTCGGGTCCGACTCCATTTCGATTTGCACGGACTCGGGCTCACAACTAAATTTAAGAGCTCGAAAGCGGGCTCTCTGATTTTGACCGTGTACATAAGCGTTATGCTATTTCAAATAAGTGATGAGTGAAGGAGAGAAGGTAAGCAAATCGAAGAAAATGAATTTCGTTGAAATTTGGCATTTTGGGATAAAGTACGACCCGAGCTAAAATACCCTATATTTATTGACTAGTACCAAAGAAGGTACCATATGAAAATAATAGTAAGGTGTATAATGTATGATAAAAGTGAGTAATAGTTTAAGTAAGTGGAAATAATTCTCAATTATGTGGATAATTGGTTAATTATTGGGTAATAAGACATTACCTAATTAATTAATAACTAGTGGTGTATTAATTAAAAACTTTGGATAAGGACCCAAAGTAATGACGTGGCAACCCACCAATTCAAGATTTGTGAATAATATGTCACTAGGCTAAGTAGAATATCTTAACAATGTGTGTCATTTCCATTTTAGTAAAGGAAATACACCAATGTTTGTCATATCTATCCTTATGAAATGTAAGACAAACATACATTCTGAATTCATCCAAAAGTAAATATTGGTATGTTCAAAACCTAAGTCCTGAACGAAAAGCAAGATAAGATCTTTAACGAATCAAAGCAACGTGAATCTCTGGTATAAATATTGATATTGACCCGCCTCTACGCGAAGTGGGTGGGATCAAGAGAAGCAAGGCCGGGCACATCATACTCTTCAGGGATTATGCCATGTCAATTTTCATAGTGAATTTCTTGCGTATAAGAGAGTGCGGTGTAATCTTTCTCAAGAATATCGTATGAATTTTTTCCTACTTCGATCCGCCATTACATGTTCTTTCGCAAAAGACATGTGTTAGAGGGATTATTAAGAGAATCAGTTCAGGTATGTTAAGGTTATCCTTTGTTTCTTTTGGCATGATCTATATGACATAAACGAAACGAGCAAATGTGCAATTTCTATAAATAAATCTATTCAGAGAAATGCTAGAGATGCTTATGTTCTTGATTCTCCATGTGTCAAATTATTCTATCATCTGTTCATGAGTCTCTGAAAATACGTAAGTTGAAAAAGTTTACTTCATGATATTATTCAAAGGCATAATGGTCTTGTGACTTTCCAAGTGATTTTATTGACATACTTCTCATGCATTACATTCATGTACGTTGACCCATGACCAGATGATATTATATACGTGTATATATGCATATTTCTGTATGTAGGATATGCGAAAGGTTATGGCATTATATACGCACCACCATCTGATCAACTGGTATACGTTGATGATTTTGCCCACAATTGCCGAGATGATATGATGGGATGCCCTTAGAAGCTTGATGATGTTATAAAACATGTACCTATGCATGACATGACATTCGTATGCATATGCATGACACTATAATTATTTCATGAATTATAGAGTTTTCCAGACTTACAAGTTGAATCATTTACTCTATATTTCTTCCATCCTGTTATGTACTTATTTATGTTCCTTACATAGTCGGTACATTATTCGTACTGACATCCCTTTTATCTGGGGACGTTGCGTTTTATGCCCGCAGGTCCCGATAGACAGGTCGAGAGACCTCCTAGTAGGCTATCAACTCAGTAGAAGATGCTGGTGCGCTCAATTTGCTTCGAAGTTTCTTGTTTGGTTAGTATGATTTAGATGTGTATTGTTTGATATGGTTGGACTCTGTCCCGAACTTTATGAAAACTATGTATTCTTAGAGGCTTGTAGACAAATGTCATATACATAAATGATTATATGGCCTTGTCGGCCTATGTTCAGTATACGAGTGGTTATTTTAGTCTTATAAGCCCATTTGTCTTATGCATAAGTTGGTATCACATGTTGTATTCTACTTATCTCATAGCAGCTTTCCGACTCAGTTATATATGATAGTATGACATGGAAAGATACGTTATGTTGGTACTCGGTTGAGTAAGGTACCAGGTGCTCGTCGCGACCCATCAGTTTGGATGTGACAAAATTGGTATTAGAGCAGTTCTATCATAGGGAGTCTACAAGCCGTGTAAAGTAGAGTCTTGTTTATGGGTGTGTCATGCACCACACTAGTAAGCAGGAGGCTACAGGGCATTTAGGACTGTAACTCTTTCTTCTTACTCTAGATCGTGTGATATAGCTCAATTGTAAGAACTAAATTTCCTAACTTTATCTTATTCATAATACGACGATGACTACATCCAGAAAGACGGTTGATAAGAGATATAGCTATGGAAGTGTTGAGTTAGAGGAATTCGATTCTGCATCTTTCTTATGATGAGTTAATATGAGGTATTCAGCAAATTATGTGTATACTATGATGTGTAAGCTTCTTGATAAGGATCTCTAAAGGAAGAATGCCTATCCACTCTTATGGTAAGAAGGAATAAGCAGCAAATAAAAGAAGCAAGGTGAAGAAGGGTACGAGGCACCTAGTTAATGAAGATTATCAGTATTACAGTTCTGACATAAAAATATAAGCATTGTGAGTTTCCCTCAATAGTAATAGAGGTATGTATAATTGGTCACACCCATCTCATTTATACCCTATTGGGGGCTAACAGGTGTAGATTAAGAAAAGGACGAGATATCAGGATCTGGCAAGGGTTAGAGTGACCCAAAATGATGAATTGATTGTTTGCGTTAGTTGACATTTCCGAAGGATATTGCAAATGTGCTAATTGATCTCATTATGAGACACCTAGATGGCGCACTCTAAAATAGTATAGCTAGATATGAGTACTATAAAGATAGAACCTGGAAGCCTTGAAAGGATAAATATTATCTTAGTGTGGCTCACGTCCCTAGCAGAGCGAGAACGTTAAGTAACCCGAAGAACCACTGGATGGAGCAAAGGGGAGCTAAAAGCAAAAGAATGTCTTGTTCGAGTTTCCAAAATAAAATGATAGGCATAAATGTTAGCGGGAAATAAGAGAAGAGTTAAAGAAGCATTATGAGTAAGATATGATACATGGATTACAACGGTAGATCAAAATATGACATTATTATAGAATCTATAGTAAAGTAAAGGAAAAAAATAAGAGGTGATAGGCCTTGAAACAACAAAAGAGTATGGGTCATAAATTCGTATCCTCATTTCATGAAATAAGTTCCTGACTCTAACGTGACTACCAGAAGCAAAAGTTAAACCCCAGAGTAATAAGAACCTGTATGGGCTGGTGAACAAGATAAACTAAACATGAATTAGAGATTGAGTGATTTGATAATAGTCGGCATCATGAGAATTTCAAAAATTGCGTTCCGGCGATAATACAATGGACGATAGAAGAATAAACTTTAAAGGTCATTCCGGAAGACACTTCCCTAGAAACAACCAATGTGAGCAAAGATAAGCTTAAGGGACTATGTGTGCCAGTTACACCAAGTGTCACTCTCGTAAGTAAGGAATTTTGTTATCCTTGGTACAGAAGGATTGCCGCAAGGCAAGTAAGGGTCATCGATGATGTGAAAATATGCCAAATATGAAGAGGCAAAAAATCTATAGGTATATCGTTTAACTCTAAATCGTAGCACACCCCTAAAGTGGGGAATATGGAGTGATATGGCAGTAAGTCAGAATTAAGTGGTTCTAGTAACTATGTAATGGTAAATGAAGAATGAGATAAAAATGAGGAAGGAATGAGGTTGCACTTATCCAAATCCTATAGATATGCTACTATTCCAAAATATTATGCAAACATAACATCATGGAAAGGAAGTAAGTGTCCCTGCCCAGGATGTTATTGATAGATAAGGGAGTTAGTGCGAGATGTAAGAAATAACCCAATAAAGATTATGCAGAATATTACTATGAGAATGGGCTAAATAGTAGTCAGTAATTGATTCAGGAAGAGCCTAGTTATGGGTAAACAGGAGGTTACAGACAAGTTAGCAGATCGTGCTAGATAAATATAGTACAACCCAATATGGTGAATTTAGTCTCACAGATATTACATCGTGATCCTTGAGAAATATTCAAATAGTAGTTGGGGTAGTTAAAGTTACTATATGAGTGTTGCTGAAATAAAAGAGAAAGCCACGGGGAAGACAGTCAAAATAACAAGTTTAAAAGCGACCCTACAAGCATACGAGCGTGAACCCCAGATAATTATATCGAGAAAGGATATCAATTTTTTTGGTCAAGTATTCATGTAATTAGCTCATAGCTTTACAAGAGTTAGAAAATCCTCCCGAAATACTACAATGAAAGACTAGCTGAGAAAGTAAAGAAGAAAGCTTTAACCCAAGCTAAGTGACCTAATGAGGAAATAGTCTTATGACAACAGTATCACAACAACATTGTATGCACTCCATATGAATATTGCACCTACTGTGGCTAATGAGTGGAAAGAAAAATCTGAAGTGATATTCAAGATCGTATGAGTTGTATGGAATTCCAATACGCGTGGGCACCAAGATAAGCTAAGTATGCATGCAAAAAGGGAGCATAAAGACCAGGAAAAGTAATTGCTTACATTTGAACAAAGTTGAGATGGAACAAAAAGAATTATTCGATTCATGATCCAGAGTTAATTACGTTATGAACACACTTAAGAGGTTGGAGTTTTATACATGCAACATATACAACCATAGAAGATTCCGGTATAAGTTAAAAAGAAGAATTGAGTCCAAGTTATAGACAATAACTTTAATTGTTAGAAGATTATATCCTGGATATTGTCGACACCCCCTTTTTCTAAAGAGCGAAATCGGGTTCACGACATTTGGGAGGACAACTCTTTTCCCACATTGGGAATAGTGTTTTGAGAGTTTGGAGAGTTGCCACCTAATGATTATAGTGCATTAGGACACTTTAAAAGAAATAAAGATAAAAAAAACAGAGTTCGGGTAAGGGCTTGAAATTATCTCGAGGGTAATGTGTTAGGCACCCCTCAAGATCAACTACTATGGTTCCCATCCATGCTACAATTGTGATTTTAAATGCAAGCAAACAAATAAACAAACAAGCATTGCAAACATGGGAAACAGTTACAAATAAGAATGTGAAAAGGATTTAGAAGTGCTGAAATTTGGAAGGAAATAGTTTTTGTGATTAAAGAAGAGATACGCAAGTAAAGGAGAGGGGTTAAATAATTGGTACAAGTAACTTAAAATAAGTACAAATAACGGAAGTTGAAGACTGGACAACTTTTAAAAATTCTGAAAAAATTATTAAACTAATAAAGAGGAAAGGGGGTCCTAGGTTTATACATTACATGGATCATTCTCACAACAACGACACCTGATTGTACGCATAGTGTTATTGTATAATCATCATCTCCATGTCTACCCTTCCCACCCCGTTAAGGTATTGGAGCGCGGAATGGTATCGTTTGCCTATTGCATGCTACTACCCATCCCAAACTATCAGTTCCGGGGTATTAGGACTTCTAATCCTAAAAGGGGAAGAAAAGGATGGGGCCTTTATGGAGTTTAAAGGACAAAAATTCTAATCGACATTCAAAAA
>MU729267.1:37759-83950 GCA_026770625.1 Nicotiana glauca
CCCCCCCCCCCCCAAAATACTAGGGTTTCTGACTCGAATTAGATGCATAGATGAGAAAACAACAAATAGAATAGACTCAGTAGTCTCTTTCTTAAAGAAACAACAAGTTTGAAACGTGGGGAATACATTCAGGCAGAGCTTGTTACTCAAACAAGTTTAGAAGCGAAAAAGAGATACGGGTTTAGGAAAATAGTAAATGGAGCATGCTTAGGAAGAACTTGGTAAAAAAATTGATAAAGCAAGCAAACATAAAGAACCCAGTAGGAGATACATATAACAAAAATCACATAGCAGAAATAATCATGCGAGCTTAGGATAAAGGAACAGGACAAATGCAAAGCATAGAAGGATCATGCTTAACAGAAAGAAAAAGTAGAAGATCAAATATGTGCGTAGCAGAGAAGAAACATACGAGATAAACACAGATGAAATACGCAAAAAGAAAAGAGAAGAAAGAATCAGAATGTTTTTTCCAGAAACCCTAGTTTGAAAATCAAATTATTTTAAAAGAAAAAAAATTGGGGAAAACCTTTGAAATATCGAATATAGCACATATATATCACAGATCTAAGAGAAAACAAACAGTAAAACCTTGAATAGCTTTAGGTTTCTCTGAAACCGTAGAAATGAGAAGGCTTGGAAAGGGTCCGGTCTCGAACAGATCTGAGCCATAGCTAGAGTCTTAAAGCTCGAACACGTTGGAACACGGTCGGAGAGGCCATAGAACCACATATCTTTGGAGGATCTGCTCGAACACCATCGAGGTCGGACCTAGAAATATCGAACAACCAAGCCTTGAGGGGGAAGGAAGGTGAGCACATGCCGTCTATGGCATGAGAAGCCATGGACTCCGGTGAGATTGATCGGAGAAGACAAGGGAGGCGATTAGGGTTTTGAGTGCTAGGGAGCGTTTAGAGAAGGAGAGAGTTTGGGAGTGGCTATCGGAGAGAAATGAGGGTTAGGGTTAGGTCGTTTGGGATTAAAAGGGACAAGGGGAACGGTGGCCGTTGATCTAAATGATCAATGGCCAGGATTAAGAGGGTTATGGGTCTGGTCGGTTAAATGGGTATTGGGTTAGGTTAAATGGGATTGGGCTGGTCCAATTTTGGGTCTAAAATTGGGTTGAATTTTTAGGCTAAAATTGTAATGGAATTGGGGTTATAATTGAAACAAAATGTGGACAAAATTGAAATAGTCAGTTTTCCCCTATTATTTTATAAAAATAGTAAAAATGATTTTAAAAGAAAATTGAAGATGATGAACAAATTAATATTACATATGTATTAAATAAAAAAGATTAGAACTAATTTTACAATTATAAAACACTATTATTCATAGAATAGGCTATAATTGCATTTATATGCAATTAGCTTTTAAAAATAACGAAAAATGTACAAAAATTGCCTTAATTATATTTCGGTGTAAATATGTGAATAAAATAAATTATTCACCAATAATGATAGTCTGGTAATAATTATTGAATTTTGAACTATTAAAATAGACAACAAAATGATTCTAAGAACTTTAAAAAAATAAGGAAAAATAGCAAAACTCTTGGAATGCTTATATAAGAATGAAATACTATTTTGAGAACATTTGGGTGTATAAAATACATAGGAAAAAATTGGGTATCAACAGCTGCCCCTCTTCACCCGGGAAGGATGAAAGAGTTGTCGGGTAAAGATATGATGATCAATTTTGACCGGAAGCGGCGTTTTGAAAAGAATTTGACCGAGCTCTGGTTTTTGAGCTACCTACATATCCCTGGTTTTACAGGAGTCAGGCCGTATGAAGTTCAGGAACCATTGACGGAACATGCAGACGGAGGTTTGAAAGGATGGACACGATGCTCAGAAACAAGAGGCATTTTGAAGTTGATCGGTTGCGAGAACCGGAACGGAGTCGCTCCTGCTGAGACGACCATTGCTAGCCGGTGTACCTACAAGTGAGCAATATAGGTGTATATTGTGCATAAACTTAAACATGATGCAAGTTCCCATCGGACCATGAATATTGTCTTTGGACGGTTAGGATGACGTCCTCAGACCATGATGTCCTGGGCCATGGGCTATGATAATGGTGCCTCCGAAGCATGATGCCTTTGAATAGTGATGTGCAAGATATAAAGTGGGATCCTCAGGTCATGGCATGGTGTTCTCGGGCTATGAAGATGGTGCTTTCGAATGATGACACCTTTGGATAGTTTGGCGATATTTCAGCCCATAAAATGCAAGATTTGGCGGTATTTCAGCCGACATAAAAGCGTAAATGGCGATATTTCAACCGATAGAAAATTTAAATGCAGTGCGGCGATATTCCAACCGATATGATAAGTAAAATGGCGATATTTCAGCCGATAGAAAAATTTAAATGTAGTGCGGCGATATTCCAGCCGATATGATAAGTAAAATGGCGATATTTCAGCCGATTTGCAAGATGTAAATGAAAGTGGCGGTATTTCAGCCGTGCAAGAAAGATAAAGTGGCGGTATTTCATCCATGCAAGTGGAGGTAGATCCTAACCTCGGAAGACAGAAAGGGTAGCCTTATGCAGATAATACATGATGGAGACAACGCCTAGTCTCAGAAGGCAGAATGATAGCCTTATGCAATGCAGATAATGCAGATGGAGACAACGCTTAGTCTCGGAAGGCAGGAAGGTAGCCTTATGCAGATGATGCTAAATAAGGACAACGCTTAGTCTCGGAAGGCAGATAGTTAGCCTTATGCAATGTAGGAAATGCAGATGGAGACAATGCTTAGTCTCGGAAGGCAGGAAGGTAGCCTTATGCAATGTAGATGGAGACAACATTTAGTCTCGGAAGGCAGAAAGGTAGCCTTATGCAATGCAGATAATGCATATAGTAATAAAGATTCTTAGCTGATTGCTGGTAACTGATTGTGATGTTGCGGCTGCTGAGGAATATTGCGCGTTGGTAGCAAATGTTAATAGGTGCGACGATTAAATGTGATAGCGTAACATGTCTAGTAACTTTGTGACTCAAGTGCCTGCATTTAAAGAAAAATCGTAAGTTTTGTAACGGGGGAAAGGTTAGTTCGTTTTCCCGTGGCCTCCGACATTGCGTATCATTGGGGTAGCGTTGCTAAATAGCAGCTGACATAGTTATGCATGATTTAACAAATATAACGTAAGTAGAAAATAGTTTTGTTTAAATTAACCAATGACTGCGATGTGGTTCAAAGCATTGCAACCTTTCTTGCTCCAGAATTTTGAGGGTCCTCCTAAAAAATCTTTCCCAGTTTATTAGGCTGGCACTTCTGACGGCTGCGCTGAATGACTGAAGAATCAACTTTGGAATTTTGAGGGTCCTCCTCAAAATTCTGCCCCAGTTTACTGAGGTGACATCCCTAGCGATGAGTGGCTGAAGACTAGCTTCGGAATTTTGAGGGTCCTCCTCAAAATTCTGCCCCAGTTTACTGAGGTGACATCCCTAGCGATGAGTGGCTGAAGACTAGCTTCGGAATTTTGAGGGTCCTCCTCAAAATTCTGCCCCAGTTTACTGAGGTGACATCCCTAGCGATGAGTGGCTGAAGACTAGCTTCGGAATTTTGAGGGTCCTCCTCAAAATTCTGCCCCAGTTTACTGAGGTGACATCCCTAGCGATGAGTGGCTGAAGACTAGCTTCGGAATTTTGAGGGTCCTCCTCAAAATTCTGCCCCAGTTTACTGAGGTGACATCCCTAGCGATGAGTGGCTGAAGACTAGCTTCGGAATTTTGAGGGTCCTCCTCAAAATTCTGCCCCAGTTTACTGAGGTGACATCCCTAGCGATGAGTGGCTGAAGACTAGCTTCGGAATTTTGAGGGTCCTCCTCAAAATTCTGCCCCAGTTTACTGAGGTGACATCCCTAGCGATGAGTGGCTGAAGACTAGCTTCGGAATTTTGAGGGTCCTCCTCAAAATTCTGCCCCAGTTTACTGAGGTGACATCCCTAGCGATGAGTGGCTGAAGACTAGCTTCGGAATTTTGAGGGTCCTCTTCAAAATTCTGTCCCAGTTCCAATAATAAGGCGGAAATGAGTTTTTTTTATTAAATTGTTACCGAACCCATAGGGCTGCCTACGTATCCCCTCTTAAACGGGAATCAAGTCAGGCATAGTTCAAATTACATCAAAAAGAAATCATAGATGGTTACACATAGTATCGTTTCACTGCATCTGAGTTGATTGGCTTCAGCTAGACTTCTCCGTCCATTTTTGCAAGAATAAGGGCTCCTCCAGTTAGAACCCGGTGAACCATGTACGGACCTTGCCAGTTGGGAGAGAATTTCCCCTTGGCTTCATCTTGTTGAGGGAATATCTTCTTCAACACCATCTTCCCTGGTGTGAATTTCCTTGGCTTAAATCTCTTGTTGAAGGCTCTGGACATTCTGTTCTGATACAACTGACCGTGGCAAACTGCATTCATCCTTTTTCCATCTATAAGGTCTAACTGCTCGTAGGGACCTTTTACCCATTCTGCGTCGTCCAACTCTGCTTTTTATATGATCCTCAAGGAAGGAATTTCTACCTCGGTGGGAATGACCGCTTCTGTACCATAAACTAGCATGTAGGGAGTTGCCCCGGTTGATGTGCAGACCGTGGTGGAGTATCCCAGCAAGGCAAATGCTAACTTCTCATGTCATTGTTTGTGACTTTCGACCATCTTCCTTAGTATCTTCTTGATATTCTTGTTGGCTGCTTCTACAACTCCATTCATCTGAGTCCTGTAGGCTGTAGAGTTCTTGTGTTTGATCTTGAATGCCTCACACATTGCTTTTATCAAGTCGCTGTTGAGATTGAAACCATTGTCAGTGATGATTGATTCTGGCACCCCGAACCGGCAAATAATACGGTCACGGACGAAATCTGTCATAACTTTCTTAGTCACTGCCTTGTATGATGCTACTTCAACCCATTTAGTAAAGTAATCAATTACCACCAGGATAAACCGGTTCCTGTTTGAAGCGGCAGGCTCAATAGCTCCGATAACATCCATTCCCCATGCGACAAATGGCCACGGTGAGCTAGTTGCAGTAAGCTCGTTTAGAGGCACCTTTATCATGTCTCCATGTATCTGACAGCGATGGCACTTCCAAATGTACTGAATACAGTCTGTTTTAATAGTCATCCCAAAATAACCTGCTCGGAGTATCTTCTTTGCTAAGACAAAACCATTTATGTGTGGCCCGTATGTCCCTGCGTGCCCTTCGTCCAATAGTATGGTTGCTTCTTTTGCTTCGACACACCTTAGCAAACCCATATCGGGAGTTCTCCTATACAGGATTCCTCTGCTATGAAAGAAATTGTTGGATAACCTCCGAAGTGTGCGCTTTTGAGTAGCGTTGGCAAGTTCTGGATATTCCCCTGTGGTCAAATACCTTTCGATGTCATGGAACCATGGCTTTCTGTCCGCTTCTTCCTCAACGTGAGCATAATAAGCTAGCTGATCATAGATCCTTACTGGTATGGGATCAATGTAATTCGTATCTGGATGCTGGATCATGGATGATAAAGTGGCTAATGCATCAGCGAACTCGTTCTGAACCCTTGGGACATGCTAAAATTCTATCTTTGTGAATCTTTTCCTTAACTCCTGTATGTGATGCAGATAAGGGAGTATCTTAGAATTCATTGTTGCCCACACTTCTTGCACCTGGTGTATGAGTAGGTCCGAGTATCCGATCACTAGCAACTCTTGAATGTTCATGTCAATGGCCATCTTGAGTCTCAGGATGCAAGCTTCGTATTCAGCCATGTTGTTTGTGCAAGGGAACCTGAGCTTGGCGGATACCGGGTAATGCTGGTCGGTTTCAGATACCGGGACTTCTCCTATGCCAACTCCTTTGAAATTTTCGGCTCCGTCGAAAAACAACCTCCAACCATCATAGGATTCCACAATATCCTCTCCTACAAAGGACACCTCTTCATCAGGAAAATATGTTTTCAGGGGTTCGTATTCTCCGCCAATAGGATTCTGGGCGAGGTGATCTGCTATGGCTTGACCCTTGATTTCTTTCGGAGTCACGTAAATAATGTCAAATTCACTCAACAAGATTTGCCACTTGGCGAGCTTGCCAGTGGGCATGGGCTTCTGGAAAATATATTTCAGCGGGTCCATCCTAGATATGAGATAGGTAGTGTAGGCACATAAATAATGCCTTAATTTATGAGCTACCCAAGTCAGAGCACAATAGGTGCGCTCTAAAATAAAATACCGGGCCTCGTACGGGGTGATCTTCTTGTTGAGATAATAGATGGCTTGCTCCTTTCTCCCCATTTCATCATGTTGTCATAGGACACAACCAAATGCTCCATCCAATACTGCAAGGTAAAGTAATAGAGGTCTACCTGGCTCGGGAGGAACCAAGACTGGTGGCGTTGACACGTATTCCTTGATTCTGTCAAAGCCTTTTTGATAATCGTAGGTCCATCTAGTAGCAGCATCTTTCTTTAGCATTTTAAAGATGGGTTCACAAATGACTATGGACTGGGCTATGAATCGGCTGATATAGTTGAGTCTCCCCAGGAAACTCATCACATCCTTCTTGTTCTTTTGTGGTGGCAATTCTTAGATGGCTTTGACCTTTGATGGGTCCAATTCTATTCCTCGACGACTCACGATGAAACCCGGTAGTTTTCCGGCAGGAACCTCGAATGCACACTTGGCGGGATTCAGTTTCAGGTTGTACCTTCTCAGTCTGTTGAAGAATTTTCTCAAATCTTTCCTATGATCAGCGGCATTCTTGGACTTGACGATGACATCGTCCACATATACCTCGATCTCCTTGTGTATCATGTCGTGAAAGATAGTAGTCATGGCTCTCATGTAGGTGGCGCCAGCATTCTTCAACCCAAATGGCATCATTTTGTATCAATACATTCCCGACGGCGTGATGAAAGCCATTTCTCTGCATCCTCCTCATACATCCATATCTGATGATGCCCAGCGAAACAATCAACAAAAGATTGCAACTCATGCCTGGTGCAATTATCGATAAGAATGTGTATGTTTGGCAAGGGAAAGTCATCTCGTTTGAGATCCCGGTAGTCGACACAGATTCTGACCTTCCCATCCTTTTTTGGTACTGGCACGATTTTGGCTAACCACATTGGATATTCTAAGACCCTGAGAACCTTGGCTTTGACCTGCTTAGTAACCTCTTCTTTGATTTTCAAACTCATATCGGGTTTGAACTTCCTGAGCTCCTGCTTTACCGGTGGATAGGCTGGATCTGTTGGTAGTTTGTGAGCTACGATTGACGTGCTGAGGCCAGTCATATCATCATACGACCATGCAAATATGTCCTCATATTCTTTCAAAAATTCCGTATATTCTACCTTTTATGATGGCAACAAGTGAACACTGATGCGAGTTTCCCTGACATTCTCTGCATCTCCCAAATTAATAACCTCAGTTTCTTCCATGTTGGACTTAGGTCTATTCTCAAAATTCTCAACTACTCTGACAACCTCTTCGGGTATCTCGTCTTCTTCTGAGTCTATTTCCTTTTGTTGAATTGTTTCATTGCATGTCACAGTCGTTGGTTCATCGTCAAGATACGTTATAGTAATGTTGTATAAAATACAGTAAATGATAGAGAAAATAATAAGCAAGATATATAGGATAAACTGAAATGCTTTGATTGAATCCATAATTGTTTGAAACCTCGGAGCTCTTTTTGAAATAAAGACAATGTGGAAAGAAAATCAACTAGTAAAATAAGCTAAAAATGAGATGCATGGTGCATTTATTTAGCCCTGCTACCCCGAAGCTTTTCTGGCCCTGACGGTCCTAATTGACCAATTGCTGAGGCGGTCTCCTTTGCTTGCGGCTTGTATGGAAGGGCCTTCCTCCCCCTCCTCCCAAAAAGACCACAACAGTCCATATCATCATCCTCTAGGAACAAATTCTTCATGGCTGCCAATGTCTCATATTCTTTGGACCCGTATATAGTATTTGCCGGCTGGAAGGTTTGATCCAGGCTAGGTATCAAAAACTCGAACGGATAGTAGGGGCCGCGCCATGGTGGCGACCAGTTCTGGAATTCCTCCAAAGTATAGCTGTAGCCTAAGACAAAAGTAGTGCCATGCTTTTCTATGTGATGGGCTTAGTGATTCCCTGAAGGTTCTTGCCGAGTCCCTTTCCAGGCTCGTGCCCGCACCAATTCAAGATGCTTTCAATCTTGTTGTCCCACCATTTGTCTTTGTCTACAACGTTGACCCTTTAGATGTGGTGGTATGTCTCTCCGCCTATTCTCCTTCTGCCTCCGATCATTGTCATGGTCTGGCGACTGTATATGGGATTACTACCGTTGCCATGAATGATCACTTCCTGGTGATTCTATTCGAACTTTACTGCCTAATGTAGGGTCGATGCTACAGCTCCAGCAGCATGGATCTAGGGGCGTCCTAACCAGCAAGTTGTGGGATGCCAGGACGTCTATTACTTGGAAGTCGACATCGAACAACAATGGTCCCATTTGCAAGCCTAGGTTGATTTCTCCAATAATAGATCTCTGGGACCCATCGAAGGCTTTGACATTGATAGCCCCGTCTTTGATCTCGTGTAGGCCTTTTCCCAAAGTTTTGAGATTTACAAGTGGGCATATGTTGAGGCTGGATCCTCCATCGATCAGGACTCTGGTGATGAAATAATCTTCACATTGCACAGTGATGTGCAGTGCCTTGTTATGACCCAAACCCTCTGGTGGCGATTCGTCTTCGTGGAAGGTTATTTTGTGGCTTTCCAGCACTTGCCCCACCATATTCGCCATCTCCTCCGGTTATATTGCTGGGTACATAGGCTTCGCTCAGTATCTTCATTAAAGCATTCTTGTGATCATCTGAACTTTGCAGAAGAGCTAGGATAAATATTTGTTCTAGTATTTTGTTCAACTGTTCCGCGACCGAGTATTCCTTAGCCTGTATTTTTCTCTAAAGATCATCGGGTCCAGTCTCAATAGGCCGTCCCGAGGTTTGCTTACTGGACTCGGCTAAGTGTTCTAGGGTGTAAACCCTCCCTGTCCTGGTCATTCCTTGTGCGGCAATCGTTTCTCCTGTCCTGGTCTTTCCTTTTCTCCTGGCTTCGGTAGTGTAAACCCATGGTACGAAATTCGAGCGAAATGGTGTTACGTCAGTCATTGCTACTAGAATAGTCACCTTTGGTGGCAACACAACAACTTCAAAGGGTGTAGGTTCCTTTGGAACCCCACACTCAACTTCGATCGGCCCGGAAGCCTTTCGAGAAGGAGGCGCTTCAAATTCAAGTGGTACAGACATATTTACTTCATCATCCTTGGAGGGTTGATTCTGCACAACGATTGGGTTAAGGGTAACTGCTGGCTTCTTTGGTTCATCTCCTTCAGCAATCAAACCTATCGACCCTTTGGGGTCCCAATCGACCTTGATCTCAATCATATGAACATCTCCAGCTTTGTGGTCAGGCATGGGGTTGTTATGAATATTAGGAGCAGGCTACTTTGCTATGATAACCTTGTTGTCGATCCGAGTCTGAATCTTGTCTTTCAATGAACGCCACTCGTCAAGGGTATGCCCCTTCATGCCGGAGTGATACACATAGGTCTTGTTGGGGTTGATCCACTAGGAGGGATTTTTTGGTGTTTTGGCTGGGATAGGAGTGACATAATTGGTAGCTTTGAGTCTCACTTATAATTGGTCGATTGGCTCAGCGATGGTTGTGTACTGCCTTGGAGTTTTTCGGTTAAAATTTTGTTTGGGCCTTGGGATATTTTGGCAGGTAGGTGGCGATTGGTAGTGAGTGGGTTGAGTGATATAATCTTGGTAAACAGGTGCTGGTTGAGAGTATATGGATGAAGTGGGTTGATATGTGAGAGGTGGAGTAGATTGGTAAATGGGAGGTGGATAGGAGGGTGCGAGTGCTTGGTAATTTGGGATAGGCTGATATGTAAGTGGAGGTGATGGGTAGGTTTGGTATTTTGGTGGTGATTTGGATCCCTGTGCGATCATCACGGCACTTACATCTTTCTTCTTGGATGCGCCATCAGTTTGTAAAGCTTTATTGGTGGCTTGAAATGCTTCAAGATTTGTTACAATACCGTTCTTGATGCCCTCCTCCATTCTTTCTCCGAGTTTGATGATATCAGAGAACTTTTGTCAGCATCAATCTTTAATAATATTGGGGATCTTGAGCCCGGACAAGAACCAATTCGTTTTTTCTTCTTCCAGGGCTGGCCTGACCTTCGCAGCTTTTGACCTCCAACGAGTAGCATAATCGCGAAATGTCTTGGTGGGCTTCTTCTTCAAGTTTTGTATGTAGAACACATCTGATGTGTTCTCCGTATTGAAACGGAACCTGTCCATGAAGTTCGTTGCCATACCTACCCAATTCGTCCATTTCTTGGGGTCCCGATTGATGTACCATGACAGTGCATCTCCTTTCAAACTCCTCATGAAGAGCTTCATACGGATTTTCTCGTCTCTTCCAACCCCTACTAACTTGTCATAATAGGTCCTCAGGTGAACCCTGGGGTCTCCGGATTTATCAAACATTTCGAACTTGGGAGGTTTGTACCCCTCCAAAAGTTCAACATCTGGCTGAATACATAAGTCTTCATAGTTCAGCCCGTCAATGCCTGCAAACCTTCGACACCCTAGACCCGACTAGTTAACTTCTTGAGCTCAGCTGCTAAGTTCCTAATGAGGGAGTCTTTGTCATCAGCCTCCGGTGAATTTAAGATCGGTTGGGTGTAGTGAGGTATGGTATCCACAAAGATAGGAGTGTTTTGGAAGTGGTTGTTTGTGGTGTTTGGTGGCTCGGGAATGAGTAATGCAGCATTGTAGCAGGTTTGAGCGTGGGTAGGTTGTATTTGTGGTTGCGGGGTGTTTTGTGGAGGTGCGGGGTTTTGGGTGTTGACATCAGGAGCAGCAAGAGAGAAAGATAGGCTTGCCAAGTTTCGAACTTGGTCCAACTCTTCCTGGAATTTTAGCAATTTCTGCTCAAGATGAGCAGCAGTTTCCTTAGCAATTGGGGTACCCTGAGAAGTTTCTTCCCTTTCAATCTCCTTTCTAGCACTTGTGTTTTCCATTCTTCCTTTTCTGTTGTTCC
Source organism: Nicotiana glauca (assembly GCA_026770625.1). Taxonomy (NCBI): domain Eukaryota; kingdom Viridiplantae; phylum Streptophyta; class Magnoliopsida; order Solanales; family Solanaceae; genus Nicotiana; species Nicotiana glauca. The sequence goes on from MU729267.1 coordinate 48,844, forward strand.
GGACAGGACTCGAAGGAGGAAGAGGTGGAGGGCCATTAGATCTTGTAGAATATGATGATGGTGCCAGAATGCATGAACTAACCTTTGGGGAGGGGAATAAAAATAAAAGAAAAAAAAATTAAAAGGTAACAAGTTAGTCTGGGTTCTAAGGAAAAAGTGTTGCAGTATTTAAACATATTGTGCGGGAATATAAATTGCGTCCTAATTTGGGTTCCTCGTTGTACCCGAGGTAGGCCTAGCGACAGATAGTTTTGGAGAACTTATAATGCTAAATGCCTCATTTTATTGATAAAAATAAGACAAATCCAAAACGACTCTAAATAACAGAAAATATATGTCACTAGTGGCCTTTGGCCTTATTACATCGTTAAAGCAAAAAAAAGGATTCCTAACTACTTGGTCCCAGAAGGACCTTCCCCAGATTTGGCAGTCTTGTCTCCCTTGAACAGCTCCACCTAATCGCGTAGTCCTAGCAGCAAATAAGCTCGGGCCAGATGTCCGCCTGCATTTCGTTCAGCATTTTGACAATCTTCAATTCTTTTGAGGAACTTCCCTTCCAGCTCTACTAAACCCCGCTCCAAATACCCTAGTCGGTTGTTGGCGCTGACAGCCATTTCGATCCACTCCTTGATCAGTTTCTGATGGGCTTCTTGTATTTCCTGATGCTTACTTTCGTACTCTCAGATTCTCTTGCACAGTTTATTATACTTAGCCTGTGTTTCAGCATGCTCGTCAGTAATTCTGTGACCCCGAGCGAATCGTAGTTGACCATTCTCCTCTAACCAACCCGAGTTGTGCAGCACGCAGCCGGTGTGATAACTGTCTGGCTCAATGGATTCTTTCTCCAAAACGATCTTGCAATGCTACAAATGCTGAGCTTGGCACCGGTGAGGGCTATCGTAATTCTGAAAATCAGCCCGGAGGTGACTTGTCTTATTGACCCTCGGTATGATTTGTTTTCTTCTAGCTTGCCTCATGGCTCGGAGAGGAACGTAAGGGTAAGTTCCCCTTAAACCAATCAGTATGAGGAATGGGGTGTCTCGAGATCGAACGATGAACTCATCCGTGAGGAACCACTCAAACATCCACTGCACCTGGTCTTCTTTCAGATTTTCAAATAATTCCACCCATCCATTGGCGTCCTCTAGCTGTGAAAACATTCTAGGCATGTAATTCATATGCCTTGTCAGGTGGAAGGCGATATGGGCATCCCTACCTGCGTAAGATCTCTTGTCGGTATTCCCCTTTCTGGAGGTGTTCCATAAGCCATAGTTGAAGTAACAAATTACAACCCTCAAAATGACTGCCTTGTTGTTGACGCTTGCTCAAGGCACGGTATATCTCCGAGACAATCATGGGCACTATGCTGAAAGTCTGTCCACCAATCCCTTCCATCAGAGTTTTAGTTACCATGGCTAGTCTGGTGTGGATCCCAGCCTTCTTCATAGGGAACACGATCATCCCCAAAAGCAAAACATGAAGACGAAAACCCTCCTATGGACATGCCCCAATGAGGTGATAGCAAATTCGTCTGAATAGGTGCGGTATGACTTGCTATAGCCGTACCTTTCATATAAATAGTCAAACGGGATATAGGAGTCCTCCAAACAGGTTAAGTCTGGGTTTTCCTTCAATCACATCATCTTAAGAAAACCCATTCCTTTGTGATTTTCTAGCATGAGCAAACCCGTAGTCTCCCAAGGAATCCCGGATAGACCCATATCCCTTCAACTAAAGGAGTAATTTCTAGATCACCAAAGAGGAACACAGATTTGTCACTATCCCAGAACAACATTGCAGCCTCTATGATTCTGTTGATGGGCTGAATCTCTAGGAGAGAAGGCAGATTCCATAGGTACTTGCGGATGAGTGTTTGATCACTTGAGTGGAGGTCATTCCACCAATTTAGTAGCCTTGGATGGATGTTGGTCATTATGCCAAATATGGGGATTTCGTGCCTTATTTTTGCAAAACAGAGTGTTAGGCCCTTACCCCCTCCAAACTCGACTATTGAAATCAATAATTTGCATAGAAAAGCACTTAAGTTCTCAAAATAATGCACAGAACATGAAGGCGTCCGTTTGGGTTCCAAGGAAACCCACTGGACTTTAGACAAGGATATCTTAATGAGTCATTTTGTAGACAAGATAACTGACTCAGCTAGGTTTGACCATGATGCATGTACAGTTTAACGGATTAAGGTTTCTATTTTGAAGTACTAGACCGGTACCCTTGAGAGGACAACTCAAGAGGGAAAGGCACAGAACCATCAACTACACCGTTGATCGACTGGTTTTACCGCAAATACACCTTTGCCAAATTTAGTTATGATAGTATTGGAAGTGCGCAACTACTCATTATAAACGTAGCTATAGTATTTGTTTTGTCACAAGTGGAGTATGATGTTGAAGATGCAATTTACAAGAATAAAGCAAATTGACATGTATATTCACGTACATAAAATGAATGATTACAATAAATACTAGAAATTACATCGGTATTGAAATAATAAAGCGGTAAAGGAAAGCAGTTAAAAGAAAGGAAAGACATGAAGAGCCAAGTTAGTTTTCCTGATGAAATAAATAAAAGGCAAGAAATAAAGGCAATTAAATCACAAATAGCATGTAATGGTAAAAGCCTAAAAACATCCCCAGCAGAGTTGCCATGCTGTCGACACCCCCTTTTTCTAAACAGAGAAATCGGGTTCACGACATTTGGGAGGAAAACTCTTTTCCCACTTTGGGAATTGGGTTTTGAGAGTTTGGAGAGTCGCCACCTAATGATTATAGTGCATTAGGACACTATAAAAGAAATAAAGATAAAAAACCAGAGTTCGGGTAAGGGATTGAAATTATCTCGAGGGGCAGGTGTTAGGCACCCCTCAAGATCCACTAGTGTGGTTCCCAGCCATGCTACAATTGTGACTTTAAATGAAAGCAAACAANGCAAGTAAAGGAAAGGGGTTAAATAATTGGTACAAGTAACTTAAAAGAATTAAAAGGAACGGAAGTTGAAGACTGGACAACTTTTAAAAAATCTAAAAAAATTATTAAACTAATAAAGAGGAAAAGGGGTCCTAGGTTTATACATTACATAGATCATTCTCACAACACCGACACCTGATTGTACGCATAGTGTTATTGTGTAATCATCATCTCCATGTCTACCCTTCCCACCCCGTTAAGGTATTGGAGCGCGGAATGGTATCGTTTGCCTATTGCATGCAATTACCCGTCCTAAACTATCAGTCCCGGGGTATTAGGACTTCAAATCCTAAAAGGGGAAGAAAGGGATGGGTCCTTTATGGAGTTTAAAGGATAAAAATTCTAATCGACATTCAAAAACCAAGTAACAAGTTGGGGGAATGAACAAACAAACACGCAAGGCTCACATAAACCCCATAAATCAGATAACATATAGTTTGGCATGCCTTTAAACATAATGGTTTGGTCTTTAAAAATTAAAAATTAAGTAGCGGGCTGATTGGTTCAATACATACGTTTAGACAGGAAGCTCGCATTAGGCAACTTGGATATAGTTGTCAGGTATTAAGTTATTTTAAGCGAGTGATTTTAAAAATACTGGTTTTAGAAAAGTAGTCTAATGTAGAAGAATTTTGAAAAGAGAGTATGGACTGCAGTAAATTGAGAAATGAGTAAAATAATCATCAGATTGTTCGAGCATAAAACACAGAAATGGTTGCAAAAGAGTTTCAGAGACAGAAATATTTAAGGAAAAGTAAGCTACATAACCGTTTTAAAAAGACAGTTTCAGGGACTGAGTAAAATGTTTAGGCATAATGTTTAGAAAGAAACCGTTTCAGAAAGAGATGCAAATTTGAAGAACTTAAAAGTTTACTGGTTCAAAAGGTTTTATTAAAAGATTGGGTTTTTGAAAACGTTACTGAATTAAGCCGTTTAAAGACCAATTAACCGACTCTTATTGCTTAAAACGAATCAGTCGAGTTTGATGCAAAGTCCGATAGGCATGATATCTATTTTCGAATTTTTAAAGCCTGTTATTGAACTTGTAAAAGATGATTGTGTCAATTAACCCTACAGTTTGCCCAATGCATATGCGTTCCTTATAGGCATGATTTCTATATGCATTGATTACATGAACGTTAAGTCCTATAGGCAAGATCTCTATTGATTTGCAATATGATTAAACATTAAACCTTATAGGCAGAATTTCTAGGTGACTTGCAGCATAATTAAATGTTAAACCCTATAGGCATGGTATCTATGGTGACTTTGAATTAGAAATATTGGACAATCCTATAGGTAGGATTTCTAGTAAGAAAATTAAAGTCCTAAAGTCATGATATCTACCCTTTATTGATGCAAGAAAGTAAAAACCCCTACCACACCCTTTTACTATATTCCCCAAGTTTCATACAAAGATTATTACAAACTCAATAAATCAAACTGGAAATTAAAGATACATCAAAAGCTAACTGCTGGATCCAAGCAGGCTAATTCAATCTTGATGTATAATAACATGTGTTTAACCAACTCCGGTATCCAGATTTCCAAAGCCTTCTCTTTATCAAGGGTGTTTCCAAAGTTCCAAGGAATTTCAGGAATTCCCGGCATTGCTTAGACCCAAGATACCCATTTAGAATTAGAATATTGCAATGCGGAATAGCCAGCCCTCAGGCACCCAAGTTCAGAGGGAACTATATGGTCCCAAAGCATGGCTTGCAAGAGAGGGGCAGAACTTAGAACTAGGAGTAAGTGCAAAGTGATTGGGGAACCATAACAAATGGTGGTCATACCCAGCCATAGGTGCAGACTGGCACACCCCTGACCATTTATTTGCTCAAACAAGTTAGGAGCAGACCCTTAAGGGTCAGACCTGAGTGAGCCAAGTGGCTTACCACAATTTTAGGGAGTGGTGGCCGATGAGGAAATTGATATAGGAGAGGAGCTTTATTGACAATGACCTCTTACCCCACAACTCTAATGTACAGAGGGAGTTTAGAACTAGAGTGGGATGAGAGCTTTTCATTGAGAAGTGCATCGATGCAAATGAGCACATGGTCAGGGAATTCTACTCTAATGTGGTCCATATTGTTAATGATACTATGGTGACCAAGGTTAGAAACAAAATGGTGTTGTTTGAAGGGAATTCTTTGAATGAGTATTTGGGGTTCAAGAATGAAGATGAGTTTCTCTATCTAGCTAAGATAGGGATGGATGAGGAAGTCCATCCTTGGTTGGCCCGGTACTTGGCAATCCAAGGTAGTGTTCCAGGGTTGTTGCAAGCAAGGGAAAAAATATTTTGGAAGACCTTCAACTTTGAGGCTTAGGGGTGGCTGACTTTTGTGTGTAGTCGGCTTAACCCTTCTACCCAGGATCAGAATATTCCACTTACCCGGGCAGTTCTTGTTGCATCTATTATGGCCGGATAGCCTATCAATGTGGGCATTTTGTGTGATTTATGCTGTGGGGTAAGAGTATGATCGGAATTATCCTTTTCCCAACACCCTTTCGATGTATTTTCGGTACCTGGAGGTGGAGAAGAAGAGATATGATGACAAAACCAAAACCTCGGGCTTCTTACTATTTGTACAGTATGTAGGGCCCGGACAAACCTAAACATAAGAGCTACCAACCACCTGCCTCTGCCCCAACTGGCCAGTCTGAGGAGCAAGTTACGGTAGAGCTTTCTACCGAGCCTTCCACCATGCCTGTTGCCACTACAGTTTAGGACGTGCCTCCGGGACCTTCCTCTATTGTTGGTCCCAGTACTTCAGCTGGCCCGAGGGTTCCATCTTCTTGGGCTCATCCCTTCACTGCCCATCAGTTGAGCCAGACATTGGACAGTTTGAACAACTGGATGTCAGTTGCGACATAAGTTGTCTACATTGTCTTCCATCATTGAGACCCAGTTAGCACCTCAGCCAGCTCGGATTCCTCAGTCTATTGAGGACACTTTGAAGAAAATCCTGAAGAACCAGGAAAAGATTATAGAGACACAAACTGCCTTGTCTATAGTGGTGGATTCACATGGCAAGGCTCTGAAGGAGCTTGCCAAGGAACACAAGAAGATAAGGAGATCACGGGTTTCCAAGGAGTTTGTGAAACAGCTCAGGACAGATGTGGACAAGGTATTGGCAGACTAGATACCTCTAGACTTACTATTCGGGGACCCAGACCTAGCAGCAACGCCAATAGCAGAACCATAATAGGAGTAGGCACCCAAGCAGCCAAGGAAGAAAATGAAGCTCCCCAGTATAGCTGATGCGGTTATTGAGGTGGCAGCCCCACAGGAGGTCTCCTCCAGTTTGCCATATGATGCACCTAACATCCAGCTGGTCCAGGAACAGGCCCCAGTCCCAGCAGCTGAGCAGCAGGAGACTGGGAACCAGTCTGAGGTTCACGTACATACAGAGGGCTTAGGGATCACTGATGATCCCATGCAGACAGACCAGGCTTAGGGAGCCCCTATATCCTTTCTTGTGACTTTTTGATGCTTATTTTGATAGTTGGCATTGGGAACAATGGCAGCTTTTATTCGTGGGGGTGCGCCATACTTTTTTGTTTTATCTGGATGACTGTATATATTTGACTTAGTTTATGTTTCTATGATTTTCTATTTTTGTCTGTATATAACTTTACATTTAGCTACTTTTATCGTACTTTTTATTCTCTCTTTGGTCTGTATGTAAACGTACATTTTTGTACATATTCATTCCCCGTTGTATATTCTAATCCCCTATTGTAAATATTCACTTTTTTTTTTGCAATTTGCTAGGCAAGTGGCTAGGGCTAATTTTCATTAGTAATAGAAAAGAAAAATACAACAAAAGAAAACTAGAAATAAGGGGAACTAGCACCGATGTTGTTACCTATAGGACTTGGCTATATAATTACTCCTCTGCGCCTCACAGTGCCTATTGTAGCCTCATGCTGAGGATTCATGGTGTACGTGCCTGCAAAGTCTCACGAGGGCATATAATCTCATAGGGCATATAATCTCATAGCCTTGTGGATTATTTCCAGAGGCATAGGATCAAGGCAACACAAACCGGGCTAAACCTTACCTTACTAATCCTTTGAGGCAAAAAATAGCCTTATTAGCAAGCATGTAAAAAGAAAGAACTAGCTAAAACTAAATATTCAGTGATCATCACATAGTTTATAGCATACTCTGTGATGATATTTCAGATGATAATGCTTAAATAATAATAAAATAATACAATGTAAAAAATTGAGTCTTTGCCCTCTTTGTTGAAATTTGTGCATTCTTTAATTTGTAGCTATTTTGCTTCTTCCTCTGCTTTCTTCAAATACTCTTCAAACTTTAACATTTCTTTTTTGATTTATTTGACCTTGCGGAAGTGGTAGGTACACTCGCCTTTTGCTTTGTATTTATCATTGGCGGCTTCCTAAGGGCGACCTCTTGTGTTGCTTTTCCATCGTAACTGTGGTGCCTGCCATCCCAACTCCTACCCCTTGTTCGAGACATTATGCTTTTTGTGCAATGCATGGGTGATAAATCACCTTTTCTTGCTGCCTCTACTCTACACTGTTGTAACATTACATCTTCCTCTCCTTCTTCATACATGTCTCTCCCCAAGTGCACTGGTTGTGTTAAATTTTGGTCGAAACTAAGTGACTCCAATGCATTTCATTCCCAATATTTATCCACTATTGCCTTGCTTTGTTTTTGTTCTGTGAGTTGCATTTTACTTCTATTTCTGCTCATGCGGCTTGTGCTACCAATAGTATGATATACAGGAATAATTGGATTGGAACTTACCATTGCATCCAATAACTTCCTCTCCTCTACTGATATAAGTGGATTGGTTGTCACAAGCTGATGATGTCCTTTGTTTCTACAGGAGTGGCCTGCTTGAATTCTTTAGTTTGCACTAGCCTTCCATCTACTCCTGTGACTTCTCGATCACCTTTAGGACTAGCTACTGGACTAAATTGTGTTGTAGTTGTTGTTGCAACAATAGTCAATGTCACTATTTGCTACTGCCTAGAATTTCCTCGATCAGCTATAACAATCTATCCCTTTCCTATTGCAGCAACTTGACTTAACCTTCTAGTTGGAGAATCGGTAATAACACCTAGAGAAGATGTTGCTACGCCTTGAGGTAATCTTCCAGTTGCTGCATTTGGCTTAGGAACAGTTAGTGAATTCCTAGGAATGAAAGCAGGTGCATGTCAATTCAAATGCTCTTGTTAGTTGCTGCAATTTTCCCACGAGATTTTTGCTTAACTGAAACATCAAGGTCCTCTCCTGCACTATCCCGATCAACCTCTTGGTTATATTCTTCAGATGAATAACTAGCAACTCCATTGCCCCAATCCTCTTCATCATCATACTCACGTTGGTCTTTCCACAATTTCAAAATAATAACCATCTCCATAACCTTTGGTTGGATTAACTCTTTATTATTCCCAGTTGACACAATGCGTTGCCCAGATTCTTCTTCAAACTCCCCGTAGGACTCAACTGAATTAAATGGAACATCAAATACAGAAGTATTTAAGGTGACTACTGGTTGTTTAATTAGAGCAGGTTGCATCATCATTTCTTTTTGAGTATTTGTAATTATTTGTTCAACTTTGGTATTGGAATAACGCAGTGTAGGTAAGTTGGAACTATGAGCTTGGTTTCTTGTTAGTTCAATCCCCAAATTATTCATTGAGTTGCTTCATCGAACATGCATCTTTTCAGTTAATTATGTATTTTCTAGCTCATGTCGATCTTTGCTGGGCATTTGTACCAGTTGTTTAGACATTCCCCTATCCAGTAAAACTGTTGCATCCATGTCATTTTCCTCATCATTAGAAAGAGCATCGAAGGCATTTGAATTGGAACCAACATTATAGTCAAGTCGCAGAACACTTGTGTTCTGCTGTTTTGGTGTAGTCTGCTTCTTTGTGGGAGATTTTGTATTTGTTACCAAGTTCCAATCTCCCTCCTTTTTGTTTGTATCAGCTGCCTTACCATCCATTATCTTCTTTCCAATTTTATTTTCCATCAATATGCTCTTACTCCCCTCGTTTTCATTTCCAAAATACTGGGCAGTCGCTTGTTTAGAAGAGATTTGCTCTGTAGCTTTTTCTTGATCACCTGCAGTTGGTTGATGAGGATTCCCAACTTCACTCTCAACCTTATCACCCTTAGACACAATTACCCTTTCTCCTACAACATTAGGTTGATCCCCAACTGTTTTATACTGAAATTGCTTAGACTTACCTGCTGGATCAACATATTTCTTTGAATCTCCTACATTTGATGCAACAGTTGCATTATTAGCATAATGTAACTTATCACTTGACCGCACAGCTGGAGTTACTGCTTCTAAATATTGCAACATCTGATGACCAACCACAGGTTCTTTTGAGCCTGTATCAACACATGATTTGATCTTGACTTGAGTACCCTCACCATCACTATTAAATACCTGTGCATTAATCTGAGCATGATCACCCCTTAAGCCTGTAGCATCTACATGATTGTCCTCATTAGTTGCATCCACATTTGTTGTTTTATCAGTTAACTCTACAAATTTATCCTTAGGTTGTGCACTACCATTTGCTTTCCCAGTAGTTTGGTCTCTACTTTTTCTTGCACAACATTTTTCAAACTCCCACAAGCAACTTGTTCTTCTCCAGCTGACATTTGGGAACATGTAGCTGCACAGTCCGAAACCACAACTTCACTTTGAATCCTAGATGGGCCAGGGACATGTTTAAACACATCAAGGTTGTTTGAATTATCAGCTCGATTAGCAACTTCCTTTAGAGAAATAGCAGTAGCTTCATACATCCTTGAAAATACTGTGGAAGCAGGGATATCACTCTATTTTGTATTCAATGCAACATCAGTAGATGGAACAAATGGTAGTTTTCCAATTACTTCACGCGCAACTGTAGTATTCAGTAGTTGACCCTTAACAACAGCTGGTCATGGACCATCAGTCAATGCAGACTGAGTTGCTGTAATATTCTGCTTATTTACATCAACTCCTTGATGATAAACAAGGGAATTATTTTCAAAATTATTATTTGAATCCACACTTTTTCCTTCTAAAACATGTTGCATCTTTCTTGCATTCAACAATTGCCTTAAATCCCCTTGATATTGTTCTGCAGGACCTTGATCAATTGGTTCTTGAGAAACTTCTACATCTTCAATCTCAGCATTTTTGTGTGCCCTTTTCGTTATATATATTGACATCATTTCTCATCATGGCCCTGATGTTTACAGCAATTACAATACAAAAGTAGATTATCATACACAATTTCCTGAAAAACTTCAACACTTTTTCAAGAATTTTTATCCAAACTTTAGATTCTCACTCGCTTGGGATGCTTGTTCATCAGGTCCAAAATTACCTTCACCCTCACTGTGCTTGGCCTGGATTTAATTTTTGTCGCCTTATCAATGGCTATAGGTTTTCCAGCAGTAGAAGCAAGTGATAGCAACTAATGCATAACAAATAACTCCGACGACAAATTAGGAAACTAAATCCAAACTACTGCCATTGTAGTTTCTTTGTTTGGATTAAATCCATTTGTCCATGGAAAAACTCTATATTGGTGTTATTTTCCATGCCATGATAAGTATTTACTGCACGAGCTAAGGCCTATACATAATCTTCATTTTGATCAAACCTTAATAGAATTTGCCTTGGTGCGAGTGAACCTAACAGGCATCGACCTTTTGTTCCTAGATGTTTGGGTAGTAAATTTCTTAGCTCTTTGAGATCTGGTGCACCTGAAGATAGTTTAAAAACAACAGATTGGTGTAACCCCTCATCCATTGCAAATTCACGCCTTTCTTCTATGGTAAAACAAACAGTTGGTTCGCCATGTACATATTGAATCAATTTCCACACTATTTTTGTTGCAATTTTTGTTGGTGATTTGTTTTGGATCTGAGCAGCATATGTTGGTTTAATAGATGGCTCTCCCACATCCAAAGGCTGGGGAGAGGACGCAACACACATGAAACTCTTCAACACTCTATTAATGTGAAGAATCAGAAAAAGTTCATGAATAATGCCTGGTTGCTACAGTAACCGCAAAATGAAATTTAAGATCCTTACCAATTGGTTACAGATTTAAGTATGAAATCAATTGGGGTTTGTGCACAAAGAGAAGATGCTTCTTTTGATACCAGGTTTGCGACAGTCCGCCACCGGATGCAGGAATTATGGACTTTGTGTCAACCGGGTGGCTCTTCTCTATAATGGATGCCACGGATCACACAATACCCGGTTCACACAATACCAATCGTAGTTAGGCTCGCAACCCTTTGTTTTGTTTTTTGGAATTTCCAATAAGCCCTTGGTTTTCTTAATACCATGGTTCTTTCCAAGGGTGGAGTATTGTGTGAACCGTGTGGCTCTTCTCGATGATGGATGGCGTGACAACCTTCTTAAGGGTATGAGTTTGTTTTTGCTTTTTCTTTTGTTTTTAGTAGTTTTTAGTTAAGGGTACTTCAAGAATAGCTTCACTTGGGCCTAAAACATTTTTCTTTGATCCCATGGTCAAAGAAAATTGGTTGTGTTTAGGATGGTGAAAGTAGTGACCATGAGACTCTTGGGTTGAACAAACATCATGCGGTCTTTCGGGACTATTGTGTGCTCAATCGTATCTAAGGTTGTTGTGGGCCCCCGACTGTATGTCTTTAGTGATCCTTGAGTGTGTGTGGTGAGAAATTGAATTATGAGTCCAAGTCCCGAGCCAATGGTCTAGAACTTGCCCCGAATGTTTGTTGAGGCAAAATTTTGAGTGAAAGTCGACTTGAGAAGTGATTACAGGCTCTCCTTGATCCAAATGATAAGTTAAACAATTCCATAGCCTACAAATGAGATAATCCCTAGCTAACCCTTTTGAGACTTAAATCTTCTTCTTTCATGAACCAATGCTACAAACCTATACCCGTTCTAGATTCTACCCTCTTTTGGAACCTACATCTTCCCTTGAGTAATGGCAAAGTCTAAGTTTGGGGGGGAGAGACAAGAAAGGAAACAAAAAGGGGCAAAAGGTACAAAATCAAAAGACAAGGAAGGCAATGAAAAAGAAAGAAAAGAAAAAGACAAAAAGAAAGCCCAATGTGAAAAAGAATAAAAAAGGATTCAAAGAAAAAAAAAGTTAAAAAGATGTGGAAAAAGTAGAAAAAGGAGAAATGTTTTGAATTGCTTAAGAAAGGGTGACAAAGTGTCTCTCTAACCCCTTGGAAGAGGTTAAATGACTCAAAAAGTCAAGTGAATTGTGCCAATAAATCAAAAGAAGAGCTTAAGGAAAGATTGAACCCACTTGAACAAAAACATATCATACCCTTACCCAAAAGCCTTCACATTAACTCCACAAAAGCACTATATGATCTTGAGTTGGATGACACTCACATTAGGGGATACTTAAGTGAGGGTCAAGCATATGGTACCTAGAGCCGGACTTGTGACCTTTCTTTGAGAGAGATGAGTGAACTCTCATTAACCTCCGTTTGTGTGCTTATACTCTAAAAGGTGAGGTTTGGTTAGAAGAGTTATGGATGTATGAGTTTGGGTTCCATAACGACCAAAGTAATCAAGAGAGTTCTTTGATGTAATGAGTCAATTCTTGATGCTCTTGTGTCACACTTGATACATAGTTTTCAAGGTTTGAATGTTGTTAATGATCCATTTGTATTGAGGGCAATTTTTAGTCCCAATTGATGCTTGTTGAGGTTACTTTAGGCTAGCTGGAAATACTTGGATTGTTCTTTAAGGGGTAGGTCTTATTTTGTTTGCTTGAGGACAGGCAAAGGTTTGAGTTTGGGGGAGTTGGTAAATCGGGATTTTAGCATGTTTTATGCACCTACTTGCCTATTCTTTGGATATAAATTGCTACAAAATAGTCCAAAAATGCTCACAAGTTTTGCTTGATTGCACGTTTGATCGACAAAGTGACAAATGTCAAAGATCGGCTCAAAAAGGAGTGAAACCTGCTTAAATGTCATAGACTAAGTGAATTGAGGAAATGAGAACCTAGTACGGACCACGCAAAAGTGAATGCGTCTGCACTAGGAGGTTCAGAGAGTTGACATATTCAGGCTGGAGGCAATGCGGGTGCGCTACGATTCTCGTGGACGCGGTCAGGCTCCACGGCCGCACTACTCTTTTGTGCGATTCGCGGAGCAGAGATTCAGAGAGCTCACAATTTGCCAATTCCAAGCAATGCGGTCCGCGGTTGTACTTGTGCGGACCGCGCCAACTTCCACCGCGGCCGCGGTACACTTCCACGCAGTCCACGGTCCTCAAGTTCAGAGAAGCATTAATGTGAATTCCAAGAGCCAGTGCGGCCGCGGTCCATTATGTGCAGCCCACACTAACCTCGCAGGGGTAGTTTTGTCCAGTTTTTCCAGCCTACTATAAATAGAATATTTTACCATTTTTAGGTCGAGTTTTATATTCCAGACTTAGAAGCACTGGTGAGACGCAGTTTTGTAGCCATTTTTGGCACTTTAGCTTTAATTTCACAATAGATTCTTGTGATTTCATCTTAGTAATTAATTAATATGCTTAGTTCTTCATCTATTTCTTCATTTTCTCTTACAAGCATGAGTAGCAAAACCTATTAACTAGGGTTATGGCTCAACCCTAGTGTGGGTAATTGATGGGTGTTGCCATCTAGGGTTAGATTGATTTTGGGTGTTTGTTATTTTGGTTGATTTTATGTTTTTATGTAAGATTTGGTGGTTGCAAACACTGATTCAAGCTTTGTGGGTTTGACCCTTCTTGAGAAAGAGAGTTTATGACCCCAAAATTGACCCAACAAGGAATTGGGATGGACTCATGAGAAATGATAGTCCCAATTAACGGGTTAGATCTCGAAAGAGTAATCACCCTACTTGAACCCTAGTTGCTTGATCTAACTGGCTTACCCAATTGGTCTATCGAGAGTCAATTGGGAAAAATCACTCTCTCTACCAAGAGGTGTGAGAGTGGGTACAATTATGCAACGGTTATAGCATAAGCCCCAAATATATCAATCTATCCTTAGTAGTATCTACCCGTCAATTAGCCACCTAGGTAGTGTCACGACCCTAGTGCCCTTCTTCCCATTTTATACAACTTAGCAATATTCTCGTAGCATAATTTAGTGTTAATCATTAGTTTTATAATAGTAGTTATAAAATCAAAAGCCAAGAATGTTTTAAGTGACACTAGGAGTAAAAACACATCTCTAGACTAGACAGAAAATCCAACTCCACTTCTAGCTCCCAAAGGAAATCGATCCCGACCTCTATTCGGGTAAAAGCTATTACGACCCGCTCCTCCTACCTGTGTGTAGTGTCGAGTTGGCAGCGATCAAGTCCCATAATCAAATTTAATTGTTATTACCATTTTTACGATAAACAAAAGCTCAGTATGGCCTGAATGAACCCAAGGAGTCTAAGAGTAGTAACATTTAGAAGAAATGGAATGTTTCCCTGGTAGTAGAATGAGGGTATAATTGTGTCAAATAAAGGATGACTTTTGGGCCTTCGATTGATTAATGATTTGAAAAGGATTTCATGAATTGTACGGGATTAAAATACCTGTATGAAATACGATTTTGGAAGCATGGTATTGCTACTAGGTTAATCAGTCTAACCACTTTAAATGTTCCACGATGTAACGTAAGCCCTAATGGTAATATATTACGTAAGAAGTTTCAAGTCATCAATGGAAGGATGTAGATCAACATTGAGGTGAATCAACAATGTATGGATAAAAGTTGTAAGGTACAAAATGCGATTAGGCCATTAGTCTTAAGATAAACAGTAATGAAGAAGTGTTAAAGGACTCAGATATATATATATATATATATATATATATATGATAAGCAATGAGAGTAACCTAGAGTTTGGTAGCATACCTTAGTAGCAAAAAATCGAAGTACGAATTATTGTATAGTATGGCTTTCTTAGATGAAGTAAAGCTAAGGACGCCCAGAGGGACAACTTGAGATAATTGTATGTATGTTCACGATGTAAAGCTTAGAGATTGGCTAAAAGCTATACGACAGAGAAGGAAAGAGACGCATAGGCTCACTTACAAGGTTAGAATTGTACCGGCTGCATGAAAGAAAGTAGCAACAGTTACGAGATTGGAAGGATTCCGGCCACAAGTCGTGGCGTGATAAAGAGGCCTAAAGGGGGGAATTCCCCGGCCTTTAGATTTATTCACAAAACAATTGCCTAATGTTAATGAGATTATTAAGGTATTCGCAAGAGCTATAAGTTATGAAAATGATAAGAGCATCAGTCAATATTCGAGGATGAATGTTCCAAAGGGGGGAATGAAGTTACAATCCATGTTTTTGTTCGTGAAAGCGCGCTATAAATAAATTGATGAACGCACGAAAATGAGATGTTACACTTCGCATTTTCCTATGTTAAAATTTCTTCGTAAGTTAATCGACGTAAGTTTGGGAATGATATTATTTTAAGATTATAAGCATTATGCTATTTTAGACAAGTGATGAGCAAATTCTCGAAGGAGAGAGGTTAAGAAAATCGAAGAAAATGAACTCTGTTGAAATTTGGTATTTTAGGATAAAATATGGCCCGAGCTAAAATACCTAGTATTTATTGACTAGTACCATACAAGATACCACATGGCCATGATAGTAATGTATATAATTTATGTGAAAAGTGAGTAATATTTTAAGTAAGTAAAAATAATTCTCAATTATAAGAATAAATGGTTAATTATTGGGTAATGGGACATTACCTAGTTAATTAATAACTAGTGGTGGCTTAATTAAAAACTTTGGATAAGGACCCAAAGCGATGATGTAACGACCCGACCGGTCATTTTGAGCTCTAGCACATTGTTCAGTGGTTTGAAGCTATTAACAGCTTCATTTCAGGCAATGACTCGTACGCATGGTCGGAATCAAGTTTCAGGAAGTTCAGAGTTGATTTGGAGAGAGAATTCCCATTTTGAAAGCTTAAAGTGGAAAGAATTAACTAAGATTGGATTATTAAGTAAACAACATCAAAATCGGGATATGAAGGTTCCAGCAGGTTCGTATGATGATTTCGGACTTTGGCGTATGCCCGGATCGGGTTCTGGATGACCCGGGATTATTTTGGCGCCTATTGTGGAAAGTAGCATTTTGAAAGAAATTTCATAAATTTGGGTTAAAGTGCATTTCAGTGATATCGATGTCCGTTTGGGATTCCGAGTCTGGGAGTAGCTTCGTATGGTGATTATGGAGTTGGGAGCATGATCGGAACTGAATTCGGAGGTCTGTAGGTCATTTTGAAGCCATTTGGCTAAAGATAGAAATTAAGAGGTTTTTGATAGGTTTGACCGGAAGTGGACATTTTGATATCGGGGTCAGAATCCGATTCCAGAAGTTGGAGTAGGTCCGTAGTGTCGAATATGACTTGTATGCAAAATTTTAGGTCAATCGGACGTGATTTGATAGGTTTAAGCATAGAAAGTAGAAGTTGGAAGTTCTAAAGTTCATAAAGCTTGGATTAGGGGTTGATTCATGATTTTAGCGTTGTTTGATGTGATTTGAGGCCTTGAGCAAGTCCGTAACATGTTTTTGGACTGGTTGGTGCGATTGGTTGGGGTCCCGGGGGCCTCAGGTGGATTCCGGGTGATTAACGGATCAAACCTTGGAATTTTTTGATCGCTGAAGGGTCTGGTTGCTGGTATAATCGCTTCTGCGGTAGGTGAACCGCAGAAGCAGCCCGCAGAACCGGATTTTAGATTATAATGAGTAATTAAGTATATATTAATGAATTTCCATAATTATTGACTAGCTTTGGAGTGTTGTGCATCGATTCGAGTCTTCGGAAGGGCGTGGAATGCCGATTATGGATCTTCGGAACGAGGTGATTGTCCTTTCTAACCTTGTAAGAGAGAACTGTCCCCATAGGTGAAATAATTGATCATGTGCTCCTATTACCGGGGGCTACGTACGCACGAGGTGACGAGAGTCCATGAGTAGCTACTATTATGCTATTGACTGGGTAGTTAGGACCCAAACGCATGCTATACTTGGATTATTTATGAACCTATTGATAGCTTGAACTACTTAAACTACATCGAATAGTAAGCAAATTTCTAAAAGGGTTTAACCTTCATTTTCCTAAATTATTAAAGAGATTTGGCTTTTCTTTGGATAATTGCACCATGTTGACTTCCTGATTGGCTGGGTGTCTGTGTGTTTATTTTGGATCGCGTCGTCGCCTTGGCATAATATGCACATGCTTGTATTGCTACCTTGAACTTAATTAATTTATTATTGTCTCTTCATGGCTTGAAAATATTTGGATAATTACGAAACAGAATTTATTGGAAATTTCCTATAAAAGAATTAATTGTTTATTTGTTTCCTTCTATTTGGACTAAAATCATGTTTATAGAAATCCATAATTTAATGTATTACTGACCTCATTATTGGACCACTAGTATGTGTCGAAGTCGACTATCTCGTCCCTACTTCTTCGAGATTAGACGGGATACTCATTGAGTAAACATTGTTTACGTACTCATGCAACACTTCTGTGCACTTTTATTGCACAAGTATATGCAACTCTAGTGGCTTAGTGGCATCGCGGTATGGTTGACATGGAGACTGAGTAAGCTATATTTCCTCGAGGTGATCCACAGTTAGCAGAGTTTCTTCAATTATCTGTATATATTTTCTGTCCCATATTATGTTCCGGACAGGTATTTTACTTTATTCGATCTCTTAGAAATTTGCCCATACACTTGTGACACCGGGTTCTGGGATAGTTTGGAAGTATTTTGTAATGACTGCTTATCATTTAAATTTGATTGAGGCAATTGTCTTTTAATTTACTAAATTTTGAAGGAAAATCCTAGATTTCAAAGGTAGTAGAACGAGAATTTGATTAAGTAATTTGGTTGGCTTGCCTGACAGCAGTGTCCGACGCCATCGCAACCCTTGGTTGATTTTGGTTCGTGACAACATGGTATCAGAGCACTAGGTTCCTAGGGTCTCACGAGTCATGAGCAAGACTAGTAGAGTCTCGCGGATCGGTACGGAGACGTCTGTACTTATCCTTGAGAGGCTGCAGGACTGTTAGGAGTACTTCCCTTCTTGATTCCTTATGATGCGATTTGATCCCTGGAGGCGTATGCCTTTAATTCATTCGTAATCAATCTTATGCGACGCAAAGCGCTTGTTATAAATCGAGAATTGAAGAATCATAATGGTACTACGGATGTGGTGCAGGATGTTTTTCCCGGTGTAGTTGATTGGATTATTATCTTCACCTTATGGAAGGATATTTAAATATTTCAACTTAGTAACGGTACTTCTAAGTGCTTTGGGGCTAGGCACAAGTTGCCATGATTCCTATGAACGGCTGTTCCGCAGTAGTGATATGATGGTAAGATGTTTGCCCGCATGTCGGGGCAGTGAATGACTTGAAGTCAGGTTTACTCAGTGCTTAATCAAGAGATTCAGTATATTTTTTTTCGGTAGGGGAAAGGCGAGTAGACTAAGGATGGTCAGATGTGGGCTGGTGGAAGTAATGAGACTTGGTATTTGCAAGCGTGGTGGAGCTTTCTTCTATGATGGGGTGCCGTTGTCCTAATTGAACGTAGTAAGTTTGTTGGTGTTATGATCTGCTACAATTCGACTTTGGGGCAAGATATTGTAAAATAGTATTACAGATACAATTGTTAGATATCGCAGGGTGCGGTGGTTCAGGGTTGAATCAATTTTTTTAATGTTGGCAGTTCGATAAAGATGACCTTTGAAAAGGTCTAAAGTTAGCAGCAATTGTGGGTTCAAGTGCTACAAAGATAGAGTTTTATTTAAGACAGGCACTGAATATCAAAGGACGAAGAAGGATATGTGGGAAGTGTCAGGTGGTGTTCGAAAAATTCTAAAAAGTCCAGGTATATAAAGCAAATGTCGAGTAGTCGATTAGGGGGATGAGTTCTGCCAAAGTGGGAGAGTGGCAGAGTTGCATATGGGCTTTGCAGTGGGATGACCACGTACCTTAAGGAGTGTTTGGAGCGATTTGATGATATTAGTGCTTGGTAATTGGGGTCTACGATTCTTGTGCGGCAGGAGATTTAATATAACGGAAAGCAGCTGCTTAAATGAAGAAGGGTGCAGCATAACTTTTAATTGGAAGGATAAATGGACCTGTGCAGCTGGAGAGTGAGCTCAGACTCAGGATGGGTTATTGATGTCGTATTAATTGTAACTCGTGCAGCAGCGTTGGAAGATGCCGGGGAAAGCTTTCTATAGGCGGGTTACCCAAGTGAGCAGGTTAGTGGTCGCGTGGTTGGCGAGGCTTCTGCAAAGAATTCTATCACTTATATAGCACAGAGATCGATTGTGCAAATGTGTTTGATGAGTCAGAATTTAAGAAGGGGGTTTTACAGAAAGATTTCAAGAACTTTGGCGGTTGATTGCGCAAGGTTATGTCAATAAGAGATAATGAGGACATGTTAATTCCATATTTGTGAAATAATTGATTCAAGCTAAGTGGGAGATTCCCACCGCTTATGATTGGGTTGCATGGTTAACTACTTGTGATGTTTTTGGTTATAAGCATATCGATGGGCTATTTCAGCTACAGGAAAGGACCATGAGTGGTAGTTTTAGCAAAGGAATAATTAAAGATGGGGCTATCGTTGGCCTTATTGGCTCATGTTCAGACTTGGGGAAAGATTCACGATTTTGCTTCGTATAGATGGGGGTTCCAAGGGAAGCAATTTGGTGGTTCTTCGCCAAGAGGGTATACATATGATAGAAGACTCATGGAGTTGATTATATTCGGGGCCAAGTCAGAGCGGGTGGCTCTCAACAATGGTCATAGTAAATTCACAAGATGAGGTGTGATGCCTAATAATTTCGAGCGTATAGGTACAGTTAAGAATCAAGCTTGTTAGCAGTCTATGAGAAGAGGCACATGATGTTCTGTGATGTTTTAGCTTGCGATGTAGCAATTGGGAGGCATGAAATGGTTCATGGGATTAGAGACAGCATGGTATCGCGGTTGAAGGTCACGCGGGGTGAGTGCAGATAGAGTGTGGTAAGTGTTGGATGGAGTTATTATTGTTTCGATGGAAATTAAGGATAAATTAGACTAAGATAGATTGGTTAGCCATAATTGAGTTGGCATATTGGTGGTGGAGAGTAGTTCCTTCCGTGTGATCAAGTTATGCAAGTGATTTATGACAGTACCTGTAAGGCTTGTCGGCCGCCAAAATTGAAGTTATTCAGATGTAATCCAGTTTTATGGCCTGTTTTGTGTAGGCAGACCCCGGAGGGGGTTATGGTGGGGTAGGCCCCTTTATAGGGATTTTCATGTTTCCACAGTTATAAGAATTCACCTATGTGTTACTATGTTTCTCCTGAAGTGAGTTCAGTGAAAAGCTTTTATATGATGAAGTGTTGACCCATTAGTGGTTCCGCAGTTATGATAAGAATCATGTTCTATCGTGCATTGGCATGTTGGGTACAGTGAGTGGTATGGAATTTGAAGTGAGAATCAAGGTTGCAGTCCAGTGTGGACAAGGATGTCACAAGCTCGGAGGAGCAGGAAAGGAGTTTCGATGTTTAAAGTAAGTTGGTATTGTCTTCGGCGTCACCTGAGATAGGTGTTTTGTAAAAAGGGCATGTATCATGGTTAATGATTCTTGATCGCCTTTCAGCGTTGGTTCGATCGGTTGTTTGGAGGTATGGCCCAGGTAATTGTTATGGTTGGTTGTGGGAGTGTGTCCCACAGGAAGGTTGTATAAGTGTGGCAGGCAGTCACTCGATTGATTAAGCCAAATAGGAAGGTTATGATAATATCGTTAATTTGAGAATTCATGCCTGGAGGGCACTCTGGTTATTGGGTTATGGACTATGGAGGTTCGCTCCAGCTATGAGGGCTGTTATTATGTGTTATGAGCAGAAATGAGGGTTATTATGGACATTAGAAAGGTTATTAGCCTAGTCAGTGCAATCAGAATCGACTTGAGGTTGGTGGATGGATTCAAATGTGAATATGGGCTCTATATCAAGCCAAACATGTTCATTTCAGTAACGTGCTCCTTATGGAGGAGTAGTCAGGGTGTTATTTCGTTGCCAGATATTTCGTGTAGTGATGCATTGCGCCGTGTGAGTTGTGAGACGTCTTGAGAAATTGCTTATGTGTTGAGGATCCGCGAAGAAATAATGTTATACGAGCCAAATGGCTCTTGAGATTCATATTTTATGTCGCACCTCAGTTGTGCTTGAGATTTGTAGCTTGTACCGTTATACTCAGGGATGGTATTGTGCACCTAGCATGCTTATGAATGAAATTCGATATTTATCGTAATGAGCAAATTTAGCTCGATGTGCAATCTCCTTATGCGAGATCTATGTATGGATCGGGTGGCACGCCGCCATGGGTATGTTATTTTGATCGGGTTGCGCGCCGCAACAGTGTGATGTTGAGCATAGTTTTCTATATGCTATTTTTGTATGTTTCACTTCCTATTTTGTAAGGAAAGTCCGTATTAGTGTGGGAATTAGGTAATTCCTTCTAGGGTTCGTTTTCCTTTTGTATCGCGTTCGAATTGTTGGCCTATTGGCGCATGGTAGCATCATATGAGACTTTTGATAATGTCAGGGGTGGCTTATTGCCTGAGCAGTTGTATCGGATAAGATGAGATCCCTTGATCTAGGAACAGTGCAGTCCGACTATATGAGTATATTATGGAGATAAGACCATCATTTGGTTCAGAATGAGGTGATATTTTTTGTCAGGGGTATAGACCTAATGATTTGTTGATTCGGCAGTTAGTCATGAGTTTCTACACCTCTTCGTCATGGCGGTATTGTAAGAATTAGAGCATGACATGTGTAGGTCATGAGGTGCAATGGGAGCATCAGATTCGAGGAATCTTGATTAAATTGATCAGAGAATGTTATCGTGGACCTATGAGTAAAAGTGGTGCAAGTTGTGAATTCAGCTAAGGTAGCCAGTCATGTTTTGGGGCTGCATGTAATTATTGATGCGGTGAGTGTATATTAGTAGCAGATGTGGAATAGAATCCCGGATATTAGAATTGGGCTCTAAGGACTATTCGCTTGAATAGATGGGAATATATTCATAATTTATCAAGCTAATGTGCTCAACCAAGCTATGGTAGCAGGGGAAGGTGCATGAGAAGTTGAACAGTGATTTCAGGCAACCCAATGTAGTTCTCAGCACGTTTGAGGACAAACGTATGTTTAAGTGGGAAAGAATGTAATGACCCGACTGGTCATTTTGAGCTCTAGCTCGTCGTTCAGCGGTTTGAGGCCATGAACAACTTCATTTCAGGCATTATGACTTGTACGCATGGTCGGAATCAAGTTTCGGGAAGTTCAGAGTTGATTTGAATGTTTTAACTAAGATGGGATGTTTTAGTAAACGATCTCGGAATCGGGATCTGAAGGTTCCAGCAGGTTCGTATGATGATTTCAGACTTGGGCATATGCCCCGATCGGGTTCTGGATGACCCGAGAGCATTTTGGCGCCTATTGTGGAAAGTAACATTTTGAAAGAAGTTTGGGTTAAAGTGTATTTCATTGATATCGATGTCTGTTTGGGATTCCGAGTATGGGAGTAGCTCCGTATGGTGATTATGGAGTTGGGAGCGTGATCGGAAGTGAATTCGGAGGTCTGTAGGTCATTTTGAAGCCATTTGGATAAATATAGAAATTTGGAAGTTTTTAAGAGGTTTGACCGGAAGTGGACTTTTTGATATCAGGGTCGGAATCTGATTCCGGAAGTAGGAGTAGGTCCGCAGTATCGAATATGACTTGTGCGCAAAATTTGAGGTCAATAAGACGTGATATGATAGGTTTAAGCATCGAAAGTAGAAGTTGGAAGTTGTAAAGTTCATAAAGCCTAGATTATGTATTGATTAATGATTTTTGTGTTGTTTGATGTGATTTGAGGGCTCGAACAAGTCTGTAACGTGTTTTGGGACTGGTTGGTATGATTGGTGGGGTCCCGGGGGCCTTGGGTGGATTCCGGGTGATTAACGGATCAAAATTTGGAATTTTTGGATAGCTAAAGGGTCTGATTGCTAGTATAACCACTTCTGCGATGGGTGAACCGCAGATGCGGGCAGGGCTCTGCAAAAGCGGGACCGCATCTGCAGAAGGTATGTCGCGGAAGCAAAAAAGGGCGGCTTACGGTGGACCGCAGAAGCAGCATTTTAACCGCACCTGCGGAATCGCAGAAGCGGTCAAGGGACCGCAGGTGCGGAAATAGCTGAGGCAGTGAGGTCTTTTAAGATCCGGGGTTGGGTTCATTTCAACCCCATTTTGTTCCATTGGAGCCGAAGGGGAGCAACTTTGAGGTTCCATTTTCATCACTCGTCATGAGACAAGAAATTTATGCTAGCTTTGAGCTAAATGCAAAGTTTATATATGGATTAATACAAGGAATTTGTGGAAAAACTTGGGGCTTGAGGGAAGAACTAGAAATTTGATAATCTTGGATTTTGACCACAATTTTGGGTATGAAATTTAGAGAAAATCATATATTTGAGTTCGTGAGTTTATGGGTAAAGTTTATCTTTGAAATTTTCGGAATTCCGGGCACGTGGGCTCGACGGCGTTTTATTCAACTTTTCAATCGGGGTTAGGAATCTCTACAAATTTGATTATAATGAGTAACTAAGTAGAGATTAATGAATTTGCATAATTATTGGCTAGTTTATGAGCGTTGTGCTTCGATTCGAGTCTTCGGAAGGGCGTGGAATGCTGATCATGGATCTTCAGAGCGAGGTGGGTCTCCTTTCTAACCTTGTAAGTGGGAACTGTCCCCATAAGTGAAATAATTGATTATGTGCTACTATTTGTGGAGGCTACGTACGCACGAGGTGACGAGAGTCCGTGCGTAGCTATTATTATGCTATTGTCCGGGTATTTAGGACCCAAAAGCATGTTATACTTGGATTATTTACGAACCTATCGATAGCTTGAACTGCTTAAAGCACATCGAATTAGTAAACAAATTTCTAAAAGGGTTTAAACTTCATTTTTCTAAATTATTAAAGAGATTTGGCTTTTCTTTGGATAATTGCACCATGTTGACTTCTTGATTGGCTGGCTGTCTGTGTGTGTTTATTTTGGATCGCGTCGTCGCCTTGGTATAATATGCACATGCTTGTATTTCTGCCTTGAACTTAATTAAGTTATTATTGCCTCTTCATGGCTTGAAAATATTTGGATAATTACAAAACGTAATTTACTGGAAATTTCCTATAAAAGAATTAATTGTTTACTTGTTTCCTTCTATTTTGACTAAAATCATGTTTATAGAAATCCATAATTTAATGTGTTACTGAGCTCATTATTGGACCACTAGTATGTGTCGAAGTCGACTATCTCGTCTCTACTTCTTCGAGATTAGACGGGATACTCATTGAGTACACGTTGTTTATGTACTCATACTACACTTATGTGCATTTTTATTGCATAGGTATATGCAACTCTAGTGACTTAGTGGCATCGTGGCATGGTTGACACAGATACTACGTGAGCTGTATTTCCTCGAGGCGATCCGCAGTCAGCAGAATCTCTTTAATTATCTGTATTTATTTTCTGTCCCATATTGTGTTATGGACAGTTATTGTACTTTATTCGATCTCTTAGAAATTTGCTCATGCACTTGTCACACCAGTTTTTGAGATAGTTTGGAAGTATTTTGTAATGACTGCTTATCATTTAAATTTGATTCAGGCAATTATATTTTAATTTACTAAATTTTGAAGGAAAATTCTCGATTTCAAAGATAGTAGAACGAGAATTTGATTAAGTAATTTGGTTGGCTTTCCTGACAACATTGTCCAGCGCCATCGCGACCCTTGGTGGATTTTGGGTCGTGACAAATGACATGGCACCCTACTAATTCATGATTTGTGACTCATATGTCATTAGGATAAGTGACAAATCATAACAATATGTGTCATTTCCATTTTAATAAAGGAAGTACACTAATGATTGTAATATCTATCCTTAAGAAATCTAAGACAAACATACATTCTGATATGCATTCAAAAGTAAATATTGATATGTTATAGAACTTAAGTCATGAACGAAAAGCAAGATAAGATCTTCAACGAATCGAAGCAACGTGAGATCTTGCAATTATAAGGTAGTGCGGTGTAATCTTTCTCAAGAATATCATACGGATTTTTTCCTACTTCGATCCGCCGTTACATGTTCTTTCACAAAATACGTGTGTTAGAGGGATTATCAAGATAATTGGTTTAGGTATATTAAGGCTATCCCTTTTTTTTTTTGCATGATCTATACGACACAAACGAAATGAGAAAATGCGCAATTTTCATAAATCACTCTATTCGTAGAAATGATAGAGATGCTTATGTTCTTGATTCTCCATGTGTCAAATTATTCTATCATCTATTCAAGGGTCTCAAAAATACGTAAGTTGAAACAATTTACTTCATGATATTATTCAAAGGCATAACGGTCTTATGACTTTCCAAGAGATTTTATTGACATACTTCTCATGCATTGCATTCATATACATTGATCCATGACCAGATAATATTATATATGCGTATATATGTATATGGGACATGGGAAAGGTTATGGTGTTATATATGCACCACCACCTGATTAGCTGGTATACGTTGATTATTTTGTCAATAGTGGTAGAGATGATATGATGGGATGCATTCAGAGGCCTCATGATGTTATGAAACATGTACCTACGCACGACATGACATTCGTACACATATGTATGATACTATAATTATTTCATGAATTACAGAGTTATCCAGACTTACAGGTTAAGTCATTTACTCTATGTTTCTTCCATGTCTGTTATGTACTTATTTATGTGCCTTACATACTCGGTACATTATTCGTACTGACGTCACTTTTGCCTGGGACACTGCGTTTTATGCCTATAGGTCACGATAAAGAGGTCAAGATCCCTCCAAGTAGGCTATAAGCTCAGCGGAAGATGTTGGTGCGCTCTATTTTCTTCGGAGTTGCTTGTTTGGTTATTATAATTTAGACATGTATTGTTTGGTATGGCAAGATTATGTCCTGACCTTTATAAAAATTATGTATTGTTAGAGTCTTGTAGATAGATATCATATGTGTAAACGATTGTATGGCCTTGTCGGCCTATGTTCAGTATACGAGTGGTTATTTTTGTCTTATAAGCCTGTATGTCTTATGCATAAGTTGGTATCATATGTTGTATTCTACTTATCTCACAGCAGCCTTCCGGATCAGTTATCTATAATAGTATGACATGGAAAGATACGTTATGTTGGTACTTATTTGAGTAAGATACCGGGTGGCCGTCGCGGCCCATCAGTTTGGGTCGTGATAGTTAGGCACTCTTCAAGGTCCACAACTATGGGTCCCGGCAGAACTTAAGACTATGTGGATTATAATTAGGCTAGATGATCAAATAAGAAAAGAGGAGAAAGGGTCAAAGAATTTTATTATAAAACAGCGATAATTGATGTAAACCTTAAATATTGCAATGATATAACTATAACGGTCTACATTTAGATGATTAAGTGTATAAAGAAAAAAAGGAGGGGGGGGGGGTTCCAAAGTTTTTTAGCCTAGAGGATCACCCCATGCAACATAAATAATACTTCGCAACTCCTGTGATATAGGGAGTCACTCATATTATTCAGCGGGCACAGACTATCATCTCATTCTACCCAATTACTATATTAAAGTTGTTTACCTAAAGGCTCTCTAATTCAATTCTAATTCGTACCCTATGCATGCACTACCCGTCCCATGCCTATGTTCTAAGAGGATTTAGACCTCTATTTGGGTGGTTCTAGACTTTACTTAGGCTTCTCAAACTGATAAAACTAAGCGACATTCAAAACAAGTAGGACTTCATGTAAGGACAGTTAAAGGCACAAGTTATCCTCCATATATAAGCAACAAATGCACGCAGGCAAATTTCACATTAGGCATTAAACAGTTTCAGAATTGAGGCAAGGTAGGTACTATAGACATGGCTTCTATCTTATTTGATTTTAAGCATGCAAGCAGTGCTGATTATTTTAGAAAAATGCATTTGAAAATTATAGGTATTACAAATCCTATAGGCATGATCTCTAAGTTGTTTACGCGAAGAAGTAGCAAAAACCATTGGAATGGTTCAAAATTATTCATGTTTGATCATATTGGCATGCTTTCTAAACGATTAAAAGTATTTTATAGCTAGGTTCTAATAGCTGGCAGTTGAAAACTGATTCTGTAACACTTCATTGATATAGGCATGTTTCCTAGGCGAGCGATAGATATAACAGTAACTAATTAATCAATTAAGATTCTATAGACATGTTATCTAGATGAGGATAAATAATACGTACATAAGTTAATAAAATCCTATAGACATGGTATCTAATGAACATCCTGCATATTAAAGGACAATTGTTGACATTTATTTCCTACAAGCATGCTGCCTAGTAACACATAGCAGGAGACATATGAATAAAATACTTAAAGCTCATGCTTTGATAGTAAACATGTTGAGTGAGTGTGTGATTCCCATAATTTCATGATTTCTACTAGTGTACGTGGAGATTGAATAGTATATATCCAGGTTGGATAAAATAACGAGTAAATCATGTAAATCATATAGGCATGTTTTCTACCCTTTCATGCAAGCATTAGAATATACCCGCTTACCCAATTTCACTAACATCCGAAATTTTTTGTTATTACAAATCATTATAGGCCCAAAGAATATAAATATAAATACTACATGTGAATAAAACTAAAGGCCCAAGAATAAGGCCTAAAATGAAGATAACCTAGCGTTGCCTGGGCCTTCAATAAGCGCAACTTCCACAATTAGCATGCCCAAGTCCAATAACCTCTCAAATAGGGAGCTACGCCCATCAGCACAGCCCCAAAGTCACAAAAGGAACTCATGGCAGGCCAAACTGTTACACATGACCCCAAACAAATATAGAACCACACAGAAATCACTTAAACAACCCAGTTTGGTAGATTCAGCAAATAGAATGAGAAAAAAACCTAAGTGTCAGTGATAGCTTAAGTCCCAACAGTAAGAGAGTGGCCAAAAGACCCCAGATTCTAATGTGTCAGAGTTCATAGAAGTCTCAAATGGTCCCCGAGCAGTGTTCACACTAGAGAGGTCAATAGAGAAAGTTTTGTTGGCCTTGGCTTTCAGCTGGCCAAGAGTGATGGATTCAGAATAGTGTTGGTAACATATGAGAGTGAGAGAATAATGATCAAGTGATAGAATTTGAAGAGGTGCACTTATATTTTAGAAGCATACATAGCAAGGGTGATTAAACAAAGAACATACAAGCAAACAGAATCAACAAAACTCAAAGGACAGGTTGATATCACAAGTTCAAATACTTAGCATATTGGGCAGAGAACAGTTTTTAAGAAGCAGGGGAATCAGGTTTTATGAGATTACAAGATTAACATACAAAGGTGCACAATGCCAAATGAGTCTAAAGTGGAGCACTAACTTAAAGGATTTAAAGCTTTGGGGTCCAAATTATGTTGAATATCCAGCATAATATCGTAAAGTAGACATGCCAACTTATATCAATAAGACAAAATAATATCAAACATTATAAGGAAACACAAGTTAAGATGGCTACTCTAAAGGTCCCAACTAATCATTAGGGGATACATGATTAAGCAAACCAAAGACATAACAAGTGACAATATAGCATGGGAGCAGATCATAGCTGAGGTGAAGGTCTTAAAATAGATTAGAAAACATTATAGATGTGAGTCAGTCATTACAGGAATTCAGAATAAAGTAGGGATACAAACTCATGCAATACAGCAACATGTAAACATCCAGGTACTAATACGCTAGGTTAAATGAGCTTAAGGATGTCCAAATTATTCAAGCTAAGCATGTACAATAAACATGTCATTGAACTGGAAATTTTAGGCAGATTCAAAGAATAAACATGTTCAGCTCATGAAACAAATTCAGTGCCAACAAGGTTACACACAGAGATAGCCTAGAAACACAATGAATCACGAAATTTTAAAGGCGTGAGCGTGCAAGACATGAATGCAGAATAATGAAATTGCAAAAAGCCAAGGAACTTACCAGTTATCAGTCGATAAATAGACAAACAAGAAAGAACAAATTCCACAGTATTCTAGACGTCAACAAAGAATGGAACCCAGAATCTTAGTGCGTCAGAGTTCCCAAGAGCTTCAAACGAACCCCGGACAGTGCTCGCACCAAGGAAAGTTAAAAATTGAATTCTAGTGGTATCCTCAAGTTCTTTCTTGTTTGTATACCACATTAGAA
Source organism: Nicotiana glauca (assembly GCA_026770625.1). Classification (NCBI taxonomy): domain Eukaryota; kingdom Viridiplantae; phylum Streptophyta; class Magnoliopsida; order Solanales; family Solanaceae; genus Nicotiana; species Nicotiana glauca. Next base: position 78,151 of record MU729267.1, read on the forward strand.
TTCTTCTCATTCTATGCCAGAATAATTCGGCCATTTGAGGTTTCGGTGTTTTCTGCCATAGTAGCGTTGTCATTTCTGATACCGCTTAAATCATCCATTTTTCCTTTACCTTTGCTTTTGACTTTAGGATCGCTTGGTGGAGGAGGAGGTGGAAAACCTCTAGATCTAGTGTGATACGTATATGGTGTCAGTATGCACGAACCAACCTTGAGGAATGGGAATAATCAAAAGAAAAACAACAAAGGTAACCAAGTTAGTAAGGGATATTGAAAGAATGCTTGAAATATTAAATATGTTTTGCAAAATCACATAATAATTCACGTCCTAATTTGGTAGACCTCGTTGTGCTTTAGGTAGGCCTAAGAGACACATAGACTTGGAGAAAATTGATGCCAATGATTGCGTCATTTCATTAATGCAAAAATGAATCAAATCCTTATTAAATTGACAATAATGAGAAAGTTACTTATGGCATTTAGCCTTATTACAATCGAAATCTAAATCTGAGCTAGAAAAAAGTAAAGGACATCATTTCCTAATCTACCTTGTCCCAGAAGGACCTTACCTATTCTTGGCTCTCTTGACTCCATCAATCAGGTTCCCTAGGTCGCGCATATCCAACAATAAGTAGTAGAGGTGGGATGTTTTGGACCATGCCAAATCTGGGGACTTCGTGCTTCATTTTCTGTAAACTGTCATGCCCCGAACCTGGGCATGGACGTAACACGACACTCGGTGCCTGACTACATGTGACCGAGCGAACCAACTGGCTGGCTGAATCAATATGTGATATCATAACATACTGAATGAAAAAGATAAACTAACACATGCTGATATATTAAAAGTCTGGATGGTATAAATCAAAGTGCGGAAAAACCAATACAATTCTGAAATATATTTGTAGTCATCACAACTTAATATGAAAAGCCTACGACTCTGTCTGGATGTTATCCTATGGAGCCTCTATTTGAGTACTAAAAATACTAACTGTCTAAAAATACTGAAGACTATAGTAATGACAATGCTCCGAAAGATCTGGGGATCACCAAATAGCTGGTACGAGAATCGTAGCGCTTTGAATCATCAACCTGTAAATCATTACCGGTATTGTGATATGCAGGCCCGGGCAAAAGGGACATCAGTACATTTGAATTGTACTATTATGTAAAGCAACTGAAAGAAAGAATTATTGTAAGGCCCCGAAAATTTTTGCTAAGTAATTTAGGATTTCGTGGTGTCATGTAGGCTTATTATAATATTTTAATGAGCTATTAACATGGTGTACATCCATTGGACTTGGTAAATATGTGTGTAAGTCTTATGGTAAGTAATTTGGGGTCCAAAGAAAGGCCTAAGTCTAAAAGAAATTGGAAAAGTCCATAATAGGCTAAAATTCCCAATGATCTTGCACCAGTCCATACTTTGAACAAACCTATCTAAATATATATTAGGTTTTAGGTGATGGATAACGTATAAAATGAAATGTCTTTGAGTCTAGTTTCTAACGCTTCAAATCGTTCATCATTTGGACATTCCTACACAAAGTTATGATCAAATTACCAAAAGCAGGAGAAATGCGATTCTGCGGAAATAGCTCTACGAACCGCAAAACCATTCTGCGATCGCAGAATGGTCGCAAAATGAAGCAGAACAGCCTAGTTCTGGGCAATGAGTTCTGCGACACATCTGCGGCCCACATACTCGTTATGCGATGGATTCTGCGATCACATACTTGATTTTGGAGGGTTAACTTTCCTATTTTTATAACTCGACCCCATTTTAATATATAGGCTTCAGGGTTTATTTTGGGGTCATTTCTTACGGATTTTATACAGAGGTGGGAGCATTTTAGAGAGAGAAGGAGGAACCCAACATTTAAATCATCCAAATCTTGCATCAGTCTTCAAGAATCAAAGAACCCAATCACAGGTTCTTTATCTAGTAGGTAAGATTCTATACCGTAGGTTTTAATTTCGAGTTTGGAGTATAAGATGGGTCATTGAGGTATGATTCTTGGGTGTAATAGTATTGTCTATACATGCATGTACAACTTAGATTTATGGGAAGATTGTTTAACATTAATAAGTAAAGATTTGGTTCAGGAATGTAGGAAAATTTTGAAAAAGAAATTTGAAATTATGATGCTCAACTAGTATTTGATAAAATGCTCAAATGAGCTGAAACCATGAATACCTTTCTAATTTGTGTTCAATTTTGTTATGTCTCAAAATTAGATAGGAATTTCTAGAATTTTCAAAACGTTGTAGTAACTTAAGGAAAGCTTAAACAAGGTATGCATGGCTAACTTTATCTCTTGTAGAATTCCCTTGTTGTAACGAGCATACGGTATGTCTACCTTGTATGAAAATATGTGAATTGATTGCCTTAGTTGATTTGCATACCACCAAGTTATATGTGATTGTGAGAAGTGATTTGATGTGCCTATCTTGTTATGTGCAAAGTTTGTAAAAGCTTGAGGATGTCGACATGGAAGTATGTGTTTACTTATGTGAACTATTTGTGAATTCTTATGATTAATGTGCCTTGAACTTTGTTGGTTATGTCTTCCGATATGATAGTGCAAGTAGACGGAAATAAACCAAGTTTTGGTTGTGAATGTGTTATGTGTTAAGAACTGTGAAACAAATGATGGAAAGGAATCGAAATTGTTGCAATTGAAACAACTGTGGTAATATCATGTGTGGCTTGACGTGGGAAACTATCGTTGTGACATAAATTGTTCATTGGGCTGTTGAAAAATATGGAAATAGGCATTGATGGTTATGAAAATCCTTTGTGAATTGTTCTGCTATTCCTTGAGAATTGTTGTTGTTGTCCTTGAGATTTTTTGTTGTTGTTGTTCTTGAGACTTGTTGTTGTTGTCCTTGTGAATTGTTATTGTGGTGGTATTGTTTATGAGTTTTGATTGCTCGGTGGGATCGGGTTACGCGCCACAACATGAAGTAATAAGGTGTGGGTTGTGGTTATAAGGGTGACCGAGTTAATAAGGGTGGCCGTGGTAATAAGGGTGGAAAGTGATCGAAATCACTATTGAAATGAAAATATGAGAAAATTGTAAAATTATTGATGTGATAGTGTTTAAGGGGAAAAAGGGAGATTGTGAAACTTGTTTGGCTTTGATTGTTTCTTTCACGTGCATTGGATCGTTGATTCTATTGATATCTGTTACTTGTGTGTTATTTGATTTTACTTGGGGTGGTGTTTGTTCATACATACCAGTACAATTCAAATGTACTGACGTCCCTTTTTGCCGGGGGTGCTACATTTGTTTTATGATTGTACGTGGCTCTATATAAGGTACTCCAGTCCACCAACAGTAGCACCTTCTCCACTTTCCGTCAGCTGTATTGGCGAGCCCCTTTCCTCTCGGGGCCCTGCGTAGCTCATGCCGCTTTTTATTCTGGAGTCTATTTTGCTATCTGTGTATGGTATAGCCGGAGACTTGTTGTCGGCATTTCAATATTATTATTTATTTGTCTTTAGAGGCTCCGTAGACAGGTTATGCATAGTGTCGGGTATTAGAAAGTAAAATAGAAATATTGATGTTTGGCAATGAAGTATACAACTTGTAACAACTTCAAAGTGGCGAATAAAGTTTCTAATGGAAATGAAATGGAAATTGTTAAGATATTTTTATAGAATTTGACTAATAGAGTCCATCTCCTATTTATTCATGAGTTAGTTTGGGTAGAATTAGACCTAACAGGCTTGCTTGATCGGGTTTACTCGGTTGAGCACCGGTCGCGCTCCTCAAATTTTGGGGCGTGGCAAACTTGATATCAGAGCCCAAGGTTTTAAAGTGTCCTAGGATGTCTTCGAGCTGTGTCTAATAGAGTCCTTCTTATCGGTATGTTGTCGACCACATCTATAAGTTGGAGGCTATTTAGACATTTAGGAATTTCACCATTCTTTGATACTTCAATCGTGCTATAGAGCTCAAGTTAGGGAGTTGATTTCCTCTCTAAGTCTTATTCTCAAGATTGGTAACCTTGATACCATTATCCGTGAATTTGAAGCATGTGAGGTGGGATTGATCCCACCATTGAGTCTGAGTGGATTGCCCAAGGACTTGTAGGAGAATGTATTAAGATGTGGATGGATTGGTAAAACATATTGCTAAGAGGGGAGTGTCCTTGTCCCTATTGATGTCTCTGGACCATTAGATCATGTGGTATGTCAGCATGTTACCTACGTACATTAGAGATATGGAGTCGAGGGGTATCAATTAAGATATTTCCCTATCAACCTAAGTCGTTAAGTGAGTCAAATCAAAATTTCTACTCATTGTATATGTACATCCATATTGAAGATTTCTCATAAACGTGGTCTTAACAAGGTGTTGAATAACAAAACATTGCGTGTATCAACTCTTTGAACGAGATACACTGTTCATGAATCTACTCCATTATGAATTCTCTTATTTACATTCTTGTGGAATTAAGTTCTATAATTATGCTTTTGAATGGAGTTATGACTCTAGGATTAATACTTCAGACTTGTATTTTCTAAATTCTTAACAAGGGACTATACCTCATGAATTTCTTACAGAATATTTTACTGAAATGGACAAATTCTACTCGCTTGTGCCTATACATGCACTGTCATAAAGTTTACTTATATGGTGTCAAGTTTCATGCAAAACATCCCAGCGTTGCAATCCTTCTCTAGTCACTCTTTTACTCAGCTGCGTATATGGCTTATATGGTTTGAACACTCAATCTACTCTCTTGCAAACATCATCATGAAATTTTCTCACTGCCTAGTAACATAAGAGCATACTATAACACCTCAAATGAGTGCACGTCAATCGAAATGGTCACCGTGGGCATAATGTCTCTCTAAAAATTGAGATCCTCATATCTACGTCATATAAAGATCATGTGTCGCCATAACATTCGTATTCACTTGGGACATCCCGCAGTAAGTAGCTCACTTTGTCCTAGTATTGTGGTTGCTCGTGGCATGGTCATATATTGCAGTTGGGAGTTAATATAGAAGAAGCATGTACAGATCACAACAAATGCTTACTTTCTCTTTACACCTTCATAGCATGTGTTCATTGTGTTCTTTAGTTAGTGAATTCATTGTGCTAGTTTCCCCACACTTGTTCTATAAACCTGAGAGAACATATGCTTCGATGAGTCATCGTAATGCCTTTTGTCTCGTAAGGACCCTTACTAAGCTCTCCGTCAAGACCAAGCACACCTTTGCGGGTTATTATAGCACAACGCATATTTCTCATATTCTTCTGTATTTCATTAGCATCTGGGTAGTTCTCAAGTTGAAATCCATGAAGAACTCATTATGAACATCTGCAAACCCTACATGATTATTCTATACTATCTCATTGGGTTCTCATATCACTTCAAGATTCATCAAGGGTTGATAGCATGCCGCAATTGCTGAAATTGAATGATCTCTTTCCGATAATGGATTATCTACACTTGTGCTGGTCCAACGATCTACTTATCTGTCTATGCCTCACCTTTTGATTTTGGGTTGGCCAAGGAGAAATACCCGTAGTAACACTGATAAAAACTATTCCTAGGATGCTATCAACCACAATCGTATGGCAAAACCTTTCTCTCAGTCAAGTCTTATACCATCTCCCAATGTGGATTATAATAACTGGTTGTTTAGAATTGTGTTGTAATGCTTCATTATGATGTTGATTTGCTAAACACAATTGGATTTTTGAATTCTAGATCTATAAATCACGTGATTGCATATAGAGATCTTCTTTAAAAAAAAGAAAAAAAGAAAAAAAAGGGGGGGGGGG
>MU729271.1:21654-61815 GCA_026770625.1 Nicotiana glauca
GAGTTACAAAACAAAAACTTCAGCTCTAGAGCTGAACTTCAGGCCCGGCTACTAAAATGCTGAAGTTTTGTGTGATTGTCTTTGCTACTTCAGCCCCGTGTGCTGAAGTTATGCGAAAAAGCGGGTACGCTTGCAATTTTTTTTGCAAAGCGGGCATAGGTTAAAATGTGGCACAAAAAGCGGGTATAGATGCAATTGTTCTTTCATTCTATCAAATGCACACCTTTTTATTTCTCTTTCATTCTACCCAATGCACATATTTTTTTCCCCATTAACATTTTCATTCTTATCCTCTTTCTTTCTCCGTGTCCTTTTTGTCTTCCTTTTATCTTTTTTTTTTTTTTTGGAAAATATCTCTTTCCAACTAGAAAAGTATGATTAATAAGTGTTTTCTTTCTTATAATATGCTATTTTTAATGGCTAGAAACCATTAGTAATACATTATTGTGTTACATCGAATGTTATCATGTTTGACGTCTCAAAATTACTTATTCAAATCAAAGATCAAAACACAGAGATATTCGTTCAAGTATTAAAAATAAAAAGTCAAAATATATTCATGTCCATAAAATAAAATTTTAACTTCACGTATGAATACCACTAGACTTCATATATATATATATATATATATATATATATATATATATATATATATATATATGTTGCAAAATGTTACTTTCTTTGTCTTTTTAATTCTTTTTTCTTTTGTAGGAAGCACAGATTTTTAATTAAGGTTAAAAAATTATAAGTAAAATTATACGTAATATATATACACACACACACACACACACACACATTGTATTAATTTTGTATATAAGTGTATCTTGTATTTTTCAATATATATTATAAAAATTATATATAAATTGTTATAAAATGTATAAAAATTGTATATATACTATCACATTGTATAAACTTTTTATATAAAGTGTATCCTCTATATTTAAGTGTATTCCTGATATATCATTAGTGTATATTTATTGTATAATGACACTCTGTTTTGTATATTATTTGTATATTTACAGTCTATTTTGTATAGTGACATTCAATTTTGTTTAATTTTTGTATAGTAATAGTCTATTTAGTATATATTTTATATAGTGACGGTCTATTGTATATAAACTGTATAGTGACAGTCTATTTTATATATTTTTTATATAGTGGCAGTCTATTGTATATAAATTGTATAGTGGCAGTCTATTTAGTATATATTTTGTATAGTGACAGTCTATTTTGTATATATTTTGTATAGTGATATTCTATTTAGTATTTTTTTTGTATAATGATAATTTATTTTTGTATATGTTTTGTATAGTGATAGCCTATTGTATATAAATTTTGTATAATGACAGTTTTCAGCCATTTTTCATCATCATTTTCTTTTGAGTATAATTTGTTCAATCATTTGTCTAAAACTTACTTCTTTTTTTAAAACTGCATAGCGAGTAGTATGAGTTATATGTGTCATTTACGTATTAGCTTACATATGTAATTGTAAAATCAGCGAGAATTTCGTTTGCCAAAGTAAGGGTAACTATGATACGAATGAGTAACAACAAATGTATTTCTATTGGAGGAATTTTTACTTAACTAGTTTTAATAAGTGAAGGTCTAAAGGACGACCAAGGGCAGATTCGTCATTTTTTATTTACTTTGAGTTGGACAGCAACATTGTTTGTGTGTACATTTCAAATAAAATTACATTTACGTCCATATTGCTTTAAGTTGCAAACATGTATTACACACGTGTCTTTTCTTTTGAGCCCTTTCTAATAGAGCAGTCCTTTCTTCCTTTTAGAGTTCTGAACATCCAAACCACTGTCTCCTTTCCTTTCAAATTCTCTGTTATCTATCTCTTCCTTTTTCTTTCATTGGAGTTGATTGGCTTGCCCACACATATTCCTTTTAATGCTAATGTTGAATTTGTTCTCCAACTATTTTGGAGAATATACTCATTGATATATCAACAGTAGTGTTAATTGTTGAGTTTTTACAAAGTGGAGATTATGTTGGTAATAGGACTACTGGATCGGGTTCTCGGATCTCATCCCTGATCCCTACTATATTCGCTCCTCCTATATTCCTCAAGTTTGATATTTTTAGTTATTGAGTGAAAATAGAGAATTTTGGGTTACTTACATTTTAATATATATCGGAAAAATTCAACCTCTTGTATATGTTATAAAACGAAGTATTGGCACAACAAAGTTTTATTTTGAATAAAACTAATTTTAGGAAAGATTTTTTTGGAGGAAAGCTGAAGAAAATGCTATGTTACTAGTGGAATTTGAACCTTTTATCTAAACAAGTGTTTGAACAGTGAACTCACGTTAGAAAGGATATGTAATTGTTGTGGTTAAGCAAGCTATTCAAATTAGTGGAACAGTGTAATTTTAAGAAATGGCGGAGGAGGAGGAACAGAGAACAGTACTGGAAACGGAGCTGGAGCTTCAATTGGAAAAGCAGAAAGCAGTACTTTTTGGCTAGCCACTAAAATTACTTTTGAGCTATAAAATGTGTATTTTAATTTTGGGCTACTGAATGTTATAGTTTTGGCCCGAGGGGCTATAAATGATATTTGCTCTATTTTCTTTATGAGTAGGTTAGTTAATAAGCCCAATGTATATATAGGAAGATAGATTGAAGTTTCTGGACTTTTGGCATTTTGTTCACTTTTACAGATATGTGAAATACTTTTTCTCCAATTTTCTCTCTTCTTTCAAGCCCTAGGTACAATTTTTGTCAATCTCTCTTTCAATTTTTTACAACTCTTATAATCATGGCCCAATGCTAATTTTGCTGGTATTAATTCTTCTTCTCCTGTGTGTTTGAATGGTAGTTCTGTTGTGCGCATGTTAACTAGTGTAGCTGGAATGGTTTGGATAATGGACTCTGGAGTAACTGGCCATATGACTTCTAACAAAAAATTTCTCTTTAACATCACACCTCTTCCTGTCCCCTATCTAGTTTTTTTGCCTAATGGTTACAAAGTTAAAGTTGCCTGCACATGCTATTTGACTTTGTTGCCATCTTTTACCCTTCATCATGTCTTGTACATTCTTACTTTCTATTATAATTTGATTTCTGTGAGCAAATTGATTATTCAGTTCAATTGTAATGTATTGTTCACTTCCCTCTCATGTATACTTCTACAGGCCCATTCTATGAAGAAGCTTCTGGAGCTTGGTAAAATGGACCAAGGACTATACAAGCTCTACCTTAATTATTTCGCTCCTTCTGAACTCTCTGATTCTATTGTTCCTGATATTAGTAATTCTATTTCTGCTTCTAATAATGTGGTACAAAATGCTGATTTTTCATTGCATGCAAATCAACCAGTTATGAATTCAAATTTTGTTGCTCCTTTATCATCTTGTACCCTTTAGCAAATTGTGAATAAAAATGATGTTCTTTGGCATCATAGATTAGGACATGTTCTTTTTGTGCAAAAAAAAAATATCATGTATTTCTAATGACATGTCAGCTAAACAATCTTTTACATATCTTATTTGTCCCTTGGCTAGATAACCTAGGTAACCATTCCCAGATAGTTCTTCTCAGTCTACCTTATTGTTTTAACTTATTCATGTTGATACTTGGGGACCTTACCACATTCAAACATATTCTGGTGCTAAGTACTTTATTACCATAGTTGATAACTATAGCAGAGCAACATGGCCACATTTGTTTAAAAGCTATGTATTTTTTGTGCTTAAAGCATTTATAATCATGGTGAAAACTCAATTTCAACTTTCTGTCCAAAAGATTAGAAATGATAATGCTTTAGAGCTTGGATCTTCTACATCAGTCACCTCAATTTTTCTCTGATAATAGGATAATCCATCAAACCACTTGTCCACACACACCACAACAGAATGGTGTGGTTGAGAAAAAACATAGACACCTACTTGAAACTTCAAGAGATTTTCTGTTTCAATCCAATATTCCTATAAAATTTTGGGGAGATTGTGTATTGACAGCAACTTACCTTATTAATAGGTTTCCATCTTCAGTTTTATCCAAAAGAAACCCTTTTGAATTACTATATGGCCATCCTCCTTCTTACTCTCATTTAAGGCACTTTGGTTGTCTATGTTATGCTACAGTCAGCAAGTGTTACGGGGATAAGTTTCACCCTAGAGCTTTTCCTTGTGTGTTTATTGGGTATCCTTTTGCCATAAAAGGGGCACAAGTTATACATTTTTCAAACTAAGTCTGTTTTGTTTTCAAGAGATATTTACCCGATATGATTATAGTAATATGAAGATATTCAATCTTCCTTTCATTTATAGTCTCAATATGCCAACCATTTTGGCTAATATATTTGAAACTCAAAAGTTCCATTTTGAGACTTACTACCACCAATGTCATGAATAATTTTATTTATTCGGGTAGTAACAAATTCGCTCTTTCGGAGCTCTTATTAATTTTGTACTACAAGACCTTTTATACTACCATTCAAGTGGTGAATTTTTCCTTCATAGAAAAAATTATCTTATCATTGTCACAATCAAAAATAATATAGAGAAGACTCATTTCTTGCTTTACTTTTGCCTTTGATAACCTTTTATAAGGCATAGCAAAATATTTTTCGCGTACCACATGTACACGACCAATGACATATTTATGTAACCACATTGTAATATTCAATATCTTTATCTCTCTCAAACCTACCGTAAAGGTGAGTTGTGGTATTTATCCAATCTTGCATAAGCACATTCTTATGCATAATTTGAATCACATATATATTTTCACATTCGCTTTCGAGAATGAGTTTGCATTTACAATGCATATCACAAGTCACATTCTCTTCAAGTGGACTATAATCATATTGGCATGCTTATTATTTTCATACCACATAGATGACAAACGTCACCTTCACATTTTGAAGGAATATTTGAGAACCCTTATTGTTCTTATTTTTAAAATTACCATAATGATGACTATTATTATTGTCTTTGGCACGCCCATGTTCATTGGTCAACTACTTGTCTTCATTTAGACTTATTATGCACTGCTACCACATTCACTTCAAGAATGATGCAAATCAAGTGGGACATGCTTCATGTTTTTTCATGAAAAATATGTTATTTTTCTTTATTCATCATTATATCATTAATATGGCACATTTGGGACTAAAACCCAATGCCTTACCCATATAAAAGCATGGTAGACCATAATTAGTTGGGACTCGAACCCAACTCTTATAATCGAGGAGCATCAGGACTCAAAATCCGATGTCTTATCCTCATGGTGCGTTGAGACTTGAATCCACCGTCTTATCCTTATATAATATTTATCACAAATTGTTTAATTCACTTCAAGGAATGTAATATAATTTTACATAGCCATAAATCAAACTTTAGTAAGTTCAACATAGTAAACACTATCACAAAAATAATTGAATTAAAAATAATAAGAAATATTATCAATGATTAATTTTGGTCCAGTAAATACTCATGTTCTAATATACTATATGTAAGCTTATCAAAACTTATAATTTAGATATAGTATTGTATATCATGCACTACTATTTCAGTAAGTATAAATTAATCCAAAGTGTAATGAGATATATTCTACTCCAGAAAACAATCAAGCTCATTCAATGTTACTAGCATATTCTGTATTTACACAAAAGGTATCCCAATAGATTAGCCAGATATAAACCTTTTCAAATTATTGGTTCATATATATGGAAAACAGTAAAGACTATTATAATCAAGACATAGTGTTTCTATGATGACCCAAATGGTTATCACTTGTTTTAAATTAAATTCTATGACTCAGAGACCTTGAAAATCTCATTTAGAGTCACCTCAATTTACGTGCACAGTACGGGCGTGTAGCCAGAAAGCTTAAATATGAAAATTTGTAAAAATTATAAAACTTGGTTATAAATTGAGTTAATTTGACTTCGGTCAATTTTTTGGGTAAACGGACCCGGACCCATAATTTGACGATCCCGAAAAGTTTGTAGAATAATATGAAACTTAGGTGTATGCCCGAAATCGAATTCCGAGGTCCCGAGCTCGAGAAATAAATTTTTAAAGGAAATTATTTTATGAAATTGTTCAAGGAAATTTGAAATAATATTTGATTAGAACGTATTGGTATCGGGCCCGTATTTTGGTTCCGGCGCCTGGTACAGGTCTTATATACGATTTAAGATGTTTTTGTAAAATTTGGTGAAAAACGAACGTCATTTGACGTGATTCAGACCCAAATTGCTAAATTTGATAAATGATGAAGTTTGAGAAAAATGCTTTGATTTTGAGGTTTAATTTATTGATAATGATGTTATTTTGATAATTTGATCGCACGGATAAGTTCGTATGATGTTGTTGAGTTAGTACGTGTGTTTTGTTAGGAGTTGGATGTGATTCGGGAAGTTTTGAACTTAAAAAAAATTGCAGAAATAGTTGTTCTGGTGTTCAGAGATTTAGTTCTATGCTATCGCATAGGAAGTCTCGCGATCGCATACTATAAATTTTCAGGGATTTAGTTTTGTTCTATGCGATCGCATAGTGCCTCCTGCGATCGCATAGTGTTAAGTCTGAGAGGTCCTATATTTTCCTCTACGCGATCGCATTATTCCCTCTGCGATCGCAATGTGTTAGCCCAGCCTTCATTATTTCCTCTATGCAATAGCATAGTGTTATTCGCGATCGCAGTGCCCAGCCTGTTTCTTCTACGCGTTTGGAATGCTCAGTTCGCGATGCGATGGCCATTTCTCCTTACTCTATGCGATCGCACTACATTCTTTACAATCGCATAGACCATTTTTGCCCAGTTATTTCAGAAGTCCATAAACAGTAGCGTTACGGAATTTACACCAAATTTCACAACTTCTTCTTCTCCACACCTATTGGGGCAATTTTTGAAGCATTTCTTCACCATAATCTCTTGGGTAAGTAATCTTTAACTCATTTTCTTCATTTTCCATTAACACCCATTAGATTTCTAGGCCTAAATTATGTGAATAAGGGTAGAAAATTAGGGATTTGGGTAGAACTAGTAAAAGCTCTTATAATCATGGCCCAATGCCAATTTTGCTGGTATTAATTCTTCTTCTCCTGTGCGTTTGAATGGTAGTTCTGTTGTGCGCATGTTAACTAGTGTAGCTGGAATGGTTTGGATAATGGACTCTGGAGTAACTGACTATATGACTTCTAACAAAAATCTTCTTTTTAACATCATACCTCTTCCTGTCCCCTATCTAGTTTCTTTGCCCAATGGCTACAAAGTAAAAGTTACATGTTCATGCTCTTTGACTTTGTTGCCATCTTTTACCCTTCATCATGTCTTGTACATTCCTACTTTCTATTACTCCCTCCGTTTCAATTTATGTGAACCTATTTCCTTTTTGGTCCGTGCCAAAAAGAATGACCTCTTTCCTTATTTGGAAACAATTTACCTTTATGCAATGATTTATAGCCACACAAAATATATGTGCCTCATTTTATACCACAAGTTTAAAAGTCTTCTTTCTTTTCTTAAACCCCGTGCCCAGTCAAATGGGTTCACATAAATTGAAACGGAGGGAGTATAATTTAATTTTTGTGAGCAAATTGATTATTTAGTTCAATTGTAATGTATTGTTCACTTCCCTCTCATGTATACTTCTACAGGCCCATTCTATGAAAAAGCTTTTGGAGCTTGGTAGAATGGACCAAGGACTATACAAGCTCTACCTTAATTATTTCGATTCTTCTGAACTCTCTGATTTTATTGTTCATGATATTAGTAATTCTATTTCTGCTTCTAATAATGTGGTACAAAATGCTAATTTTTCATTGTATGCAAATCAACCAATTATGAATTCAAATTATGTTGCTCCTTTATCATCTTGTACTCTTCAGCAAATTGTGAATAAAAGTGATGTTCTTTGGCATTATAGATTAGGACATATTTCTTTTATGCAAATAAAAATTATATCATGTATTTCTAATGACCTGTCAGCTAAACAATCTTTTACATGTCTTATTTGTCCCTTGGCTAGGCAACCTAGGTAACCATTCCTAGATAGTTCTTCTCAGTCTATCTCATTGTTTCAACTTATTCATGTTGATACTTGAGGACCTTACCACATTCAAACATATTCTGGTGCTAAGTACTTTATTACGATAGTTGATGACTATAGCAGAGCAACATGGACACATTTATTGCACTCTAAAAGCTATGCATTTTCTGTGCTTAAAGCATTTATAATCATGGTGAAAACTCAATTTCAACTTTTTGTCCAAAAGATTAGAAATGATAATGCTTTAGAGCTTGGATCTTCTACAACAGCCACCCCAATTTTTCTCTGATAATGGGATAATCCATCAAACCACTTGTCCACACACACCACAACAGAATGGTGTGGTTGAGAAAAAACATAGAAACCTACTTGAAACTTCAAGAGCTCTTCTGTTTCAATCCAATATACCTATAAAATTTTGGGGAGATTGTGTATTGACAGCAACTTACCTTATTAATAGGTTTCCATCTTCAGTTTTATCCAAAAGAACCCCTTTTAAATTACTATATGGCCATCCTCCTTCTTACTCTCATTTAAGGCATTTTGGTTGTCTATGTTATGTTACAGTCAGCAAGTGTTACAGGGATAAGTTTTACCCTAGAGCTTTTCCTTGTGTGTTTATTGGGTATCCTTTTTCCATAAAAGGGGAACAAGTTATACATTTTGCAAACTAACTCTGTTTTGTTGTCAAGAGATATTGTGTTTCATGAATCTGTATTTCCTTATAAGATTCCCTCTTCTGCTCCTCCTCTTTCTTCTTCTCATTCTCCTTCTCTCCTTTTGTTCTATGAAACTTCTCCCTCTATTCCTATCCCTCCTTCTACTACCTCCTCATCTTTTGATGACTCTATGCCCTCTTCTTCATCACTTGATAATGTCTTACCCCCTCCTTATGAACTTAGGAAAAGCACCAGATCTCATTATCGTCCTTCTCATATGACTTACTATGTTGTTAACCTTCCTCCTTCTTTTTCTTGCTCCACCACTACCTCTACTTCCACTACACTATCTGTTCTAGTAGAGCCTTATTCATATACTCAGGCTACTGCCATTCCTGTTTAGCAAGAGGCAATGAGACAAGAATTTGTAGCTTTAGAGGCAAATCAAACTTGGAAAATTATTGATTTTCCTATTGGTAAGAAGCCCATACGCTGTAAGTGGATTTATAAAATAAAATATAAAGCCGATGGTAGTGTGGAAAGATATAAGACACGATTAGTAGTTCAAGGTGACACTCAAGTAGAGGGGATTGATTTTAATAAAACTTTTTCTCCTGTGGTTAAAATGTATACTGTCAGATATTTGGTTGCTATTGCAGTTAAAAAACAATGGCCTTTGTTTAAGTTAAATGTTAATAATGCTTTTTTACATGGGAACTTAGATAAGGAAGTTTATATGAAGCTTCTTCAGGGCCTTTCTATTGATTCCTCCGCCTCTGGATCTGCTACTTTAGTCTATAAGCTGCAAAAATCTCTTTACGGGCTAAGACAGGCTTCTCGACAGTGGTATGCAAAGTTATCTCACGCCTTTTTTTCCAGGGGCTACTCTCACTCTTTAAATGACTATTCTTTGTTTGTTAAGAAAACTGAGTCTTCTTCTATTTTTCTAGCAATTTATGTTGATATATTGTATTAATTAGGGATGATTTATCTGAAATTTCTGCTCTTAAGAGTTTTCTTGATGTTCAGTTTAAGATCGAAGACTTAGGTTTGCTTAACTATTTTTTGGGTATTGAAGTTTTCTATCACAAGTATGGGGTCATTTTGCATCAGAAGAAGTTCATTTTTTATTTGCTCCTTGAGTTTAATTGTCTTGATGCTTCTGAAGTGGTTAGTCCTTTGGACATTGCTCACAAGTTGCATTCTGATGTTGGTGAGCTATAGCCTAAGCCTGAATCTTATAGGTGTTTGGTTGGCAAGCTCAATTTTTTGACTCATACTCGGCCAGATTTATTTTTTGTTGTCCAACATTTGAGCCAGTTTTTAAAGACTCCTCGAGTCCCTCATATGGCTGATGGTTTGCATGTTTTGAGATACTTAAAAGGGACTTCTGATTTTGGGGTGTTTCTCAGTAATTCTTCTGATTTCTCTCTGCTTGCTAGTTGTGATAGTGATTGGGCTGCTTGTCATGAATCTAGACTTTCTGTCACTGGTTTCTGCATTCACTTAGGTAGTAGTCTCCTTAGTTGGAAATCTAAAAAGCAGAATATAGTCTCTTTACCTTCAGCTGAAGCAGAATATAGGTCTATGAATAAAGTGGTGGCTGAACTAGCGTGGTTGATTCAGTTATTATCTGAGTTGGGTCTTTTTATTGATGCTCCAATCCTTGTTTTGTGCGATATCCAGTTTGCTATTCACATTGCCAAGAATCCGGTATTTCATGAGCGCACTAAACACATCAAAGTCGATTGTCATTTTATTCGCACCAAATTAGCTGATAGCCTCATCTCTTTATCTCATGTTCCTGCTTCTTATCAAATGGCTGACATTTTTACTAAGCCTTTGATAGGTTTGCAGCATCGTTCTTTGTCTGGCAAGTTGGGTGTGTGCCCACCCTCCAACTTGAGGGGGGTATAGGGATTACGTGAAGACGTTTGGGCTGCTGGTGTTAGCCCTTTTGTATTTGAGCCTGGCCCAGTTTATTTTATTTTATTTATGAGTAGGTTAGTTAAGAAGCCCAATGTATATGTAGGAAGTTAGACTGAAGTTTCTGAACTTTTGGCATTTTGTTCACTTTTACAGATATATGAAATACTTTCTCTCCAATTTTCTCTCTTCTTTCAAGCCCTAGGTACAGTTTTTGTCAATCTCTCTTTCAATTTTTGTATGTTGACATTGTATTGTGTTGTATTTGCATGCGTTGTGTAGCTTTACATTGCATTTTTACATGACACTATTTTATGGTTTAAATTCACGACATTTTGGTCATATGATCACAAGATCTCGCGTTGTGACAAAGTTCTCTTTTCGTTTTTCAAATTATTAATCTCGTATTTTATTTGGATTATGAAAAGCTTTACCCACCTTAAACCTAGGAGGCTGATTTAGGTGCACTGTTTAAGATGATTGTAGAGGTCATTAGATATATAATTCTAGTCACGTAAGGAAGAAAATCATAGTCTTTTGAGGAAACAATATTGGAAAGAATGCCAGGACCCGCAAGTAGGGGTGGGCATTCGAACAGTTTGAATTGAATTTAAAAATTCGATTTGGAGTTTTGATTTTCGGATTGAAAAAAAATAATCCAAATAAGCTCAGAATGGATCCGATTTTTTAAGTTCGGTTTTGGATTAATAGGTTTGAATATTTTAAATTTTTGGTTTTGAGCTTATAAGTTGAGATGTTTCTTCTTTTTACGAAAATGAATATCCAAATGAAGTACTCGTATTAAATTGCCTAAAAAATTACTCATCTTATCGCAATCATCCAAATAAAGTATCCAAGTAATGAAATTATTATCAAGGGAATGTAACAAAGACATTAGTACACTTGATGTTGTTGAAAATACAGTTACAGTTGGAAACTAAAATGAAGAAAATAAAATATTTTCAGGCTAAGATGCAGATATCTCGCTCTCTTTAAGGAGATTCAAGCCCACTACAGCAGAGTCTTCACTAGTCTAGCAGTAATCCTCTTGATTTGTCTTCCCCAGGATACAATAGCCCGATCATGTCGTATGATTCGAACAAACTCTGGACAAGTTGTTGAGTTCAAAGATCCACTAAGATGAACACTTTTCTTCAACAAAAGTAAAAACTCTCTTCTTCTTTTTTCACAATTTTAACCTCACTTTATTGCAACACTCTACAATTATTTTTGCAGTCCACATTATGAAAAAAAGATTCCTATTTATAGGTGTAGGAATTCTTCCTTTAATTAAATTGGAAGAAAGTGGGGTAATAAATTATGAAATCCTGGAGAACATGGGATAATGGTTAAATTATATGATATTAGTGGTAGAACATGGGAGAAGAGTTACAAAAGAGTTATGGTCATTTTCTTACTTCATGGTAGTGGGAGTTAGGGAAGTTATAGCCATTTTATACATTATGGAGTGGTGTGAGTTATGAAATATTTTATTTTAATATTAAAATTCTAAAATACTAACATTCCACCACGCATTTAATATTAAAATATATAATAGAGTTTACCAGTTGAAGGGATACTATTATGCACAATGAAGGTGTGCTTTGCATCAAACCTCCACTTAACAAAACAACGATCTTTACTCCAGAGTCAGTAGTGGTCTTAGAATTGAACTATGATTGCTTTAGAGAAATAAATTATCACTGCTTACACATAATAAAAAAGGTATTGGCATGAGCTTTATTAACCAGCACATTACGGCCTTGTGCAATCCCGATTTTTATGAGTATTTTTTAGAGGCCCAATTCTCATAGGAAGCTGCATACTTCCACACTCACATAGGTGAAATCTGTCAAGGGTGCTACTGTAACTCTAACACCCTACTCATATGAGCTACAAATCTTCATTAAGAGTTAATAAAACTCAACCTCGCAAATCATTACAGGATAAATACACTCACACCATAGGGATAGAACAATAATAAAAATAATGCATTTTAAACCAAGTCATCATATGATTCGTTCTTCCCATTGAACCTGGTTATAAGATCTCTAGTCCCCGGGTTGGGTTTCCTCATATGACTTATGAGCTTGTGGCTTTAATCCCATCCCCTCGATGTGCTCCAGACTCTTTCTTTTGCTAAGGCCATAGTCGGTGGATCTGCAGGATTATCACAAGATTTAACATAATCAACATTAATGGTACCAATTGTTAAATATGATCTTATAGTACCATGTTTTCTCCTTATAAGTCCGGATTTACCATTGTAATAATGATTTTGTATTCTACCAATTTCAGCAGTGCTATCACAATGAATCAAAATAGGAGAAATTGATTTTTCAAAATAAGGAATTTGAAATAATAAATCTCTTAACCAATTTTCTAGTAATTTTCATTCCAAGAATAAAATTTGCTTCACCCAAATCTTTCATGTCAAAATGGCTACTAAGCATGCTTTTAGTTTCTCCAATAACATTCATGTTAGAGCTAAATAGTAGCAAATCATCAACATAGAGGCAAAGAATTACATGTGCATTATTCCAAGACTTATGATAGATGCACTTATCACACTTATTTGATTTAAAACCATTTTCAATCATGAATGAATCAAATTTTTCATGACATTGCTTAGGTGCCTGTTTCGAGCCATATAAGGATTTAGTAAGTTTAACACTTTACTTTCTTCGCATGCTTCTATAAAACTCTTAGGTTGATCCATACAAATTTCTTCATTTAGTTCCCCATTCAAAAAAGTAGTTTTTACATCCATTTGATGAATATGCAAATAAAAAATTGTGGTAATAGCAATTAAAAGTCTAATGGATGTAATTCTAGTTACCGGAGAAAAAGTATCAAAATATTCTAGGCCTTGTAGTTACTTAAAACCTTTAGCAACTAACCTAGTCATATACTTATCAACAGATCCACCCAGTTTTAATTTTTTTGTTAGGACCCATTTGCACCCAATTATTTTACAGCCTGGTAGTAAATCAATCAACTTCCAAGTTTTATTAGAAATTAGTGACTACATTTCATCATATACAACCTCTTTTCAAAAAATAGCATCAGGTGATAATAAAGCTTCGAGTAAAGTCAGGGGCTATTTTCAATATTAAAAACATAAAAATCAGGACCAAAATCTTTTTATATTATAATTCTTTTACTTTTTCTTAACTCAAAAGCATCATTGTCTTTATTTTGCAAAATAGAAGTAGAAGAACTAGCATAAACAAAAAATTATCTTTATCTCTTTGACTCCCACTATTTTTAGACTCAAATGAAATTTTATTTTCATGAAAAATAACATCAAAAATTGTAGGTTATACTATTAGAAGCATAACCAAGAAAAGCACAAGTGGTAAATTTTTTGCCCAATTTTATAATTTTAGGATCCGTTAGCCTAACATAGGCTAAACAACCCCAAACTCTCAAATAACCCAAATTTAGCTTGTGATTTTTCCACAACTCAAATAGTGTCACTTTTATTTTCTTATGAGGCACCTTATTCAACACATAACATGCAGTCAAAATAGCTTCACCCCACAAATTTGAAGGTGCATTTGCCTCAATAAGGATGACATTAGTTAACTCTACCAAAGTTCTATTTTTTGTTTCAACCACACCATTTGATGCAGGAGAATAAGGTGGAGTAGTTTCATGAATATTTCCAAATGCTCTCATAAAAGAATTAAATTCATTAGACTCATATTCACGACATCTATCACTTCTAATTCTTTTTAATGTTCTACTGAATTTATTTTCAACCTCATGGAGGTAATTTTTAAAACTTTCAAATGTATCACTTATTTTTTATCAAGTAAAAATATGTGTACTTAAAAAAATTATCAATAAAAGTGATAAAATATCTATTTTCTTCACGAGTTAAAATTCCTCCAAATTCACAAATATCAGTGTGAACTAGTTCTAACAATACAGTTTTTCTTTCAACTTGGAAATGAGGCTTTTTAGTTAGTTTAGCTTTACTACAAGCCTCATATTTTTTAAAAATATTTTTAATCATTGGGATTAATACTAAAATACTCATGATTCCCACATAACTATTATTAATATAACGAAAACGAGCATGCCACAAATTAGTAGAGGCAAGCATATAAACAAAACTAGAAGAAGTTTTATTCATCTCAATACTAAACTTGAACCCATCACATGCATACCCCTTACTCACAAAAATACCCCTTTTCCCTATTACATATTAATCACTCACAATAATTTTTTTGAAGCCTGCCTTGTTAAGAAGAAAACTAGACATCAAATTTTTTCTCATTGAAGGAGTATAAAGTACGTCTTTCAACGTTAATACTCTTCATGAAGTAAACTTCAACTCGACTTCTTCCTTTCCAAGCACATGGATTATGTGAGAATCACCAATCATGATGGTTTTGGGCTCCTCAACTGGAGTATACACTTCAAACCAATCTCTATCATAGTAAACATGACAGTTTGCTCCAGAATCAGCCCACCATCCATCAATATTTTCTACCATGTTAATCTGTTATCACCGCCACAATTGGCTCTTCGGTAACATTTGCCTGTGGTGCAGGGTTACGTTTCCAAAATTTATAAAATCGAACAATATGCCCACTTTTGCCACAGACAAAACATGGTTTCACAATTTGAACTTGTTGATTCTGTGCTTAGTTGTTTGCACCATTATTCTTCTTGGGAAGTAGTCTACCATAATTTTTCTTAAAAGTCTTTTTCTTCGACTTCAGAGAATTATTTTTGTGAGTTTCAAGAGTAATATTATTTGAAGTAATTAAATTTAAATTTTTAATGACGAGTTGTAGAGTGCTATCTTCTGACTGCATAAGTGCTTAGCTTCTTGGCCTCTTGCCTCTTCTTCTATGCGAATCCGCATTATCAATGTCTCAAGTGAAGTTTCCTTTTGTTTGTGATACATAGTTTTTGGAAATTCCTTCCATGAAGGTGAAAGTTTATCTATTATGCCACAAACAATAAGATTGTCTCCAATTTTAATATCCTCGGATCTGCGCTCTCTAATGATCATTACGAAGCCTTGAGCTTGGTCTACTACAGATTTGTTAACCACCATTTGAAAACGAAAAAATCTGCTTGCAGCATATTTTTTCACACTTGCCTCCTCGGTATCATACTTACTCTTCAAGACTTCTAAATTTTCTTTGCAGTAGAGTATGTTCTATCATAATAATCATAAAAATTATCAGATAGACAATTAAGAAGATAATACCGATACTTTTATGAATTATCGTTATATTTTTCAATTTTTTCTTGAAGGGTAATTAGTTCATCATCATTCATGGTGGAGTTGTCTACTTTTCTTGGATTCTTCTCAGTTAAAACGTAAGAAACATTGAGAAGACTCAAATAAAAAAGTACTTTACCCTTTCATTTCTTGATATGAGTACCATTGAAATGGAATGGCTTGTTGACATCTCCCACCTTGATATCTGCGGATTTTTCGATCGTAGCAATTTGAATCTCCTTAAAATTGTTGATGAAAATACAATTACAGTTGAAAACTAAAGTGAAGAAAATAAAATATCTTCATGCTGAGGTGCGGATATCTCACTCTCTTTAACGATATTCAAGCCCACTAACTCGAACAAACTCTAGACAAGTTGTTGAGTCCAAGGCTCCACCAAGATGAACACCTTCCTTCAACAAAAGTAAAAACTATCTTCTTTTTTCACAACTTTCACCTCACTTTATTGAAACAGTCTACAATTATTTTTTTCACTCCGCGTTATGGAAGAAAGACTCTTATTTGTAGGTGTAGGAATTCTTCCTTGAATTAAATATGAAGAAAATGGGATAATAAGTTATGAAATTATGGAGAACATCGAATAATAATTAAATTATTATATAATTAGTGGTAGAACATGGCAGAAGAGTTACAAAAGAGTTATGATCATTTTCTACACCATGGAATAGTGGGAGTTATGAGAGTTATAGCCGTTTTCTACATCATGGAGTACTGGAAGTTATGACATATTTTATTTTAATATTAAAATGCTAAAATATTAACACTTGATAAGAAGTAGCAATAGTATAATCATATCCAAATATATAAAAAATATTTTGACAGTAATTTAGTATGTAATTAATCTTGAATATATGAGATAATATCTAATAGGTGGAGTATCGAACTTATTACTATTGGCATATGGATAATGAACTAAATATACCATCGTTAATTTTAAAAATAAAAAAGAAAGAAGATGAATTTGGTATTCGTGAAGCATAAGCAAGAACAAAATGTTCGTCATCTAACTTTGGATCCTAAATTTGTAATTCCTATTTTACCATATAAATAGGTTAGGGTGCGAAAAAAGGGGATAGAATGCAAATCCCAAAAGAGTGCATACATTAGGGGTACAAAATATAAAAATAGTACGGTATAGCCAGTTTTCAGATTAGTCAATCAAAAATAGTCAGCGTTTACCAAGTCAATGAAAAATAGCCACCGTTTTGCTGCAATAGAGACTGGTCCAACATAATATACTAGAGTTCGGTGCACTTGTGTATTAACTCCAGCATATTATGCTGGACCGGTATACTTTGCTGGCTCCAGTATAATATACTGGAGATTGGAGCCCTGGTGCTCCAAACTCCAGTATATTATACTGGACCAATATATTTGCTGGAACTCCAGTATATTATGCTGGAGTTCTAGTACATTTATGCTGGAACTCCATCATATTATGTTGGAGTTCCAGCGTGCTATCCTGGAACTCCAGTATAATATGCTAGAGTTCAAGTATACTTATGCTGGAACTCCAGCATAATATACTGGAGTATTTTCTGGGTTTTGAATAGTGTTTTCGCTCAGATTTATTTTTACATAAAAATTGGTTAAATTTCGATTACTTTTGAAATTGGATTATTTTTGAACGACCCGTTGTAAATCTGGCTATTTTTAAATTTCTCCCGTACAAAATAGACCAAACTCGGTTGTAGCCCTAAAGTCTCTTGACAAAGAGCCCGTTTGGATTGGCTTAAAAAAGTGACTTTTAAATGCTGGAGCTTATTTTATAAATAAGCAGTTACATGTTTGGATAAAAGTGCTGAAACTTAATAAAAGTTGTTAAAGTGTTTGGCAAACAAGTGGTGGTAAGCACTTTTTCCTATAAAAAGAAAATAAAAATATAAAAACTTTGGTATTATAAAAATGAAGATGAAGAGGAAAGAAGAGGGTAATTTTGGTATTATAAAAACTTATAAGGGCAAGAGAGTAATTTTATTGGTCAAACTAAAATGGCATTTAAGCCAAAATAAAAAAAGTTGGGATCAGCCAACTTGTTGCTTTTGGCTTTTTTTAAGCACTTTTTAGCTTTTTTTAAGTAGTTTTTTTTATTGCCAAATACTCCAAAAAATAAAAAAGTTCTTAAAAGCTGATTTGGTTTGACTAACTTTTAAGCCTATCCAAACACCCTCAAAGTTCATCCCAGCCCATTCTCTTGCGCTAAAACGATCTCCTTCCTTTTTTGGATTGAAATCCTATTTCATATTTATAAAGGAAAACTTTGTAATCTTAATATTTTGTCATCCCTACAACTAATTCAAACTTGTCGTAGCCAGGAAACTTAATTTGTTTAGGATTTGGTATCATTTAAGTTAAAAGTGTAGTCAAAACAATATTGGAATATGTATTCTAATTTTAGTTAAAATAGGTTTTGCACTATTATAAATAAAAGGGCTACTATCTATTTTCTAATATGAAAGTATTCAAGATATAAGTTGAGATTTTGACTGAATTCTCCATATCTGTTCTAGAAAAGAAACAAGAAAGCCCTACCTTTAAAATTCATCAAAGGGGCTTTTATTGTTACATTATTTTTGTTTTTAAATTTAGGTAGAAAAAGAAAAAGAAAAAGAAAAAGAAAAAAGAATGGGATCTTATGAATTAATGAGAGAGAAGAATGATGCAAGATTAAGTGGTGATGTAGAACAAGGGGATGTGCAAGTTGAGGCAGAGTTAAGAAGTATTAGAAACGATGCACAAAGGGAGAATAATGATGATGTGGAATTGGCAGCTCCAAATACAACTAGTACTGGAGATGGTCGCCTTCTTTCTCTTGACGTTTTTCGCGGTATCACTGTTGCGTTAATGATATTTGTAGAATACGCTGGTGGACTTTATCCCGCTGTTAATCATTCGCCTTGGAATGGTTTAAGCCTAGCAGATTTTGTCATGCCATTTTTCCTCTTTATTGTTGGACTCTCTCTTGGACTTGCATACAAGAAATTGCCCTGCAGACTCACTGCCACTAGAAAAGCAATATATCGTGCACTTAAGCTTTTCATTATTGGACTTTTTCTTCAAGGAGGCTATTTTCATGGTCTCAAAAATCTTACTTATGGTGTTGACATTGAGAATATTAGATGGATGGGAATATTGCAGAGGATTGCACTATCATTTTTGGTCGCAGCAATGTGTGAAATTTGGTTTAAAGGACGTGATAATAATGAAGTCAATTCAGGGCAATCTTTGTTGAAGAAATACCATAAACAATGGGCCATCGCTATAATCGTTACTCTTGTATACCTATCTTTGTTCTACGGTTTATATGTTAATGATTGGGAGTATCGGTTGCCAACGGACATAACAAAGACATTCTCAGTAAAATGTGGTGTACGAGGAGATACAGGGCCAGCATGTAACGCTGTTGGAATGATCGATCGAAAACTATTGGGTATTCAGCACTTATATACAAGGCCAATTTATGGACGATTAAAAGAATGTAGTGTCAGTTCCCCTGACTATGGTCCCCTGCCTATAGATGCTCCATCATGGTGTCAAGCCCCTTTCGATCCAGAAGGCGTTCTGAGCTCGTTAATGGCGATTGTAACTTGCTTCATTGGCTTGCATTATGGACACATTATTGTCCATTTCAAGAATCATAAAGTTAGAATTCAGCAATGGTTGATACCATCCTATTGTCTTGTACTGTTGGGTGTAATATGTGACTACTTGGGGATGCATCTAAACAAGGTTTTGTACTCTTTCAGCTATATGTGTGTTACTGCTGGTGCAGCTGGATTTCTCTTCACTGCAGTCTATGTGATGGTTGATGTGTTGGGTTATAGGCGCTGGACTACAGTCCTGAAATGGATGGGAACAAATGCATTGCTGATCTACGTTCTTGTATCCTGCAACATTCTGCCGGTTATTTTGCGGGGGTTTTATTGGACGCAGCCTGAAAATAACATTCTAACATTGATGGGTGTCGGACACACCAAGTAGTAGACAAACAATTGGCATGTAAGACGGGAATAGGATTTGAACTTTATCTGTTCTAAATTTTAAGATAGTTGTTGCATTATGTGTTAGTAATTTGGATACTGATTTTACTTTTTGTACACATTTAGTAAATTTTTTGATACAAATATAAAGCTTTGGTACCTTCTAGCTCCGCTTTTATTCTTTAAGTAGTTGATTTGAAGTTTTGCTTCTCTTTTATTTGGTGCTCGGCAAATTAGCAAAAAGAAAAAATAACAATACGGTAAGTAACTGCAACTCGGATCCTTTTTCCATATTAATTTTTTAAAGATAAATGAAACAATATCTCAGAAAGTGAGAAAAGAAAAATACCCTAGAAATACCATTTCCGTCAATGACAATTACGAATCTGTTAATAAATAATGGCCCAATTATTTAAAAGGAAAAGAAATAACAGCCTTAATTTATGGTAATAGATCCAATTATTATTTAGTCAATGCTCTTGAACAGTTTTGGTTTATATTATCCCTTTTTCCATTTTTTTCTTTTAAATTTCATTTATAAAGACGTTTCTGCTGTCAACTCTATTTAGTAGTAACTTTTAAGATGCTTAAGCAATCATACTCAGTTTGAACTACTACTTAATTTTCTTTGTTGGTCCTTGACTTAGAGCCTAATCTAAATCATTGACCCAAATTATATTAAAAAACCTTCCTACTTGGCCTCAATCTCTGCACTTGGTGATTTCAGTAGAACGTGTCCTCACATACTATTATTTGCTAATATTAAGTAATATTTTCAAACGCTGAGAACGATCCAGCATTAGTGTTTTTAAAATTTTAAATTTTTGTGTGGTGATAGTTTAAAAAAGTGTTTACACAACTAGTTCACTTACAACTAAACATCTACAATAAGATTAATTGCTAACTTGATATAAAAATAGTAACTAACTTGCTAAAATATATTAATTCAAAAATGGCGTAAATAGTTTTTTTCTTTTATTAACCAAAAAATCCTCTTTCAAAATTCGATGAATAATGTGTTCCCCCAACTATTCTCCTCTTAAATGTTACTAGTAGATTTTACGCCATGATTCAAGCCAATGACATTCGCTAATTAACATATAAAATCTTTAACCTATCACTCCATATAATTTAAGTTCTTTTATTTTAAAACTCAAATGCCGAATATATATTTATAGCGTGAAGCTGGAGTAGGAAATGAAATACTAACTTCAATCAAATTTGTTTATATAATAAAAGATGAAGAACTTTTGGTAGATGTGATCAATTGCGACACTTTCTCTACTCTAGTTGCTACACATTGACCATTATATATGTTATTAAAAATACGCTCGTCGTCCTCAATTGGTAGCAGCAACAAGACTTGGATTTACGTGAAGACATCTTTAAGTGAGAACAAATCACCACCACCTTTTATCACTCTACAATTTTTTATTTGTCAGCTATTTATAAGTAGCATTTAAATTTTGGAGTGGTTTGCCAATTATTTGGCGTAATACAATTTAGTCAGCTCATGCATCACAACTTATGCTTAAAACTAATTAAAAGTTCAGATTTGAGTGAAAAAGTCTAAGGTTTTGTTTGATTAGATCGATGCATGGCATTTTCAATAAGTAGAAAGTAATGTCCATTAAAAGTGTGAAAGAGCTTTTGTATAGGAACACTTTTAGGGCCAACTCCTTCCTACTATTTATGAATATAAGGTATAGTTAATTATTGTAAAAAGTTATTTTTGATATGACTAACTTTTTGTTCGTGGTTGGAGTTCAAATGGAATATATATAGATTTAATAGCTAGGAAGAAATGACATTGAGTCTTGACAAAAGTAGTGGAAAACATTTTCATTTGAACTCTTAAAAGATGTATATAAATTATTGTGTTCTTCGTGGTATAAAAAAATATTCTTTGAAAAAATAATTTTGGTAACCCAAGGCTATAAATTGCTTAAACTTAAACTTGAAAAGTATTGAGTTATGGTGTTCTTTACTCTTGCTTACTGATTTCCTGTTGTTACTTGGTTTTATTGTGATGTTATTGATTCCCTTGCCCAAATTTCTTTGTGATTGTTGCTTGGGTGAGGAAGAGTGTAAAGCACAAAGGGTGATGTCGTGCCTTGTTTTGATGAGAAAGTGTTAAAGCACGAAGGGTGATGCCGTGCATTGTTTTGGTGAGAAAGTGTTAAATCACGAAAGGTGACGCCGTGCACTTGTCTTTGATTTCCTTATTTTTATTGATAACTGAGTTATGATTTCTCTACATATAATTGCTGGTTTTCTGTTGATACTTGTTGTACCCCGCAGCATGATCCCCCTTCCTATCTTCAATTGAACTGTGACGATCCTTATAAATGTTCTGTTGTTATTATTCGATGTCACCGCAGCATGTTTCCCCCTCCCATCCTTTGCTGTACATTTCTGCTGGTATTGTTCCGTTGTATATGATTTAGCTGCACAGGCTTATTTTGGTAGTCTGGTCCTAGCCTCGTCACTACTTCGCCGAGGTTAGGCTAGGCACTTACCAGCACATGAGGTAGGTTGTGCTGATACTACACTCTCTCATCAAAACAATGCACGGAATCACCCTTCGTGCTTTAACACTCTCTCACCAAAACAAGGCATGGCATCACCCTTCGTGCTTTACACTCTTCCTCGCCCAAGCAACAATCACAAAGAAATTTGGGCAAGGGAATCAATAACATCACAATAAAATCAAGTAACAACAGGAAATCAGTAAGTAAGCGTAAAGAATACCATAATTCAATTACCAGTAAAATCATGAAAA
This sequence comes from Nicotiana glauca, assembly GCA_026770625.1. Taxonomy (NCBI): domain Eukaryota; kingdom Viridiplantae; phylum Streptophyta; class Magnoliopsida; order Solanales; family Solanaceae; genus Nicotiana; species Nicotiana glauca. The sequence goes on from MU729271.1 coordinate 44,285, forward strand.
TCAAGGACAAGTGCACGACATCACCATTCGTGCTACACCGTATCTCTGAGGACGCACAAATGGGGATCATCATACTGCCGATATCGGATACACTTCAATAAAGAAGAACGAGCAACTATGCAAGATAATATACGGCTGGGCTCAGAAACATCCAACCTCACGAAGTGATTGGACAAAGCCTGGACATCCAAAGCAAACGATCTCTCACCGATCGGAATATACGCAAGACTACCCATACTGGCTGACTTCCTACTCAAAGCATCAGCCACTACATTGGCCTTTCCCGGATGATATACGATGGTGACATTATATTCTTTTAACAGCTCCAACCACCTTCTCTGCCTCAAATTTAGCTCCTTTTGCTTGAACAAGTATTGCAAGCTCTTGTGGTCCACGAACACCTCACATGCCACGCCATACAGATAATGCCTCCAAATCTTCAACGCGTGAACAATGGCTGCTAATTCCAAATCATGGACAGGATAATTCTTCTCATGAATCTTCAATTGACGCGAAACATAAGTAACGACCTTGCCATTCTGCATCAACATCGCACCAAGCACAACACGAGAAGCATCAAAATAAACTGTATATGGCCCTGAACCTGTGGGTAAAACCAACACCGGCGCCGTGGTCAAAGCTGTCTTAAACTTCTGAAAGCTCGCCTCACACTCGTCTGACCACTTGAACTGGGCACCCTTATGGGTCAACCTAGTCATCGGGGCTGCAATAGATGAAAACTCTTCCATGAACCGATGATAATAGCCTGCCAAACCCATGAAACTCCGAATCTCTGTAGCTGATGTGGTCGAGGCCAGTTTTTGACTGCCTCTATCTTCTTTGGATCTACCTTTTCAAGACTCATTTTTTGAACAAGCCGAGACCGACACTCGATTACTAAATATGATCGAGCGAACCATCTCTGCTTATTAAATCTATTATAGCTCCAAACTTTATATTGCAACAAAGCAGTACTCTAACCAAATACTTTTGATTAATTCAAATGTTTAAATAAATCAACTCCAAAACTTTATTCATAGTAACCAATGAAATACTGCTAAGTTATTATCAAAAACATCTGAATCTTAACCCAATGACTATGTCTATGAAGCCTCTACTGATAAACTGACGCACTGCTCAGGGCATGAGATTTCCTGGCTAGTTTTCTAAGTAAACAAAGAAATAGCTAAATAAAAATGACTCTAAGGAATACTCCACGAACAAAAGCGGAGCTCACCAATAGCACTGGAAGGGAAGGAAGTCCTAACTCGTAGCCTGCTCGCCTGCGAATCCGATTCCTACGTTGTACCGCAGACCAACGTAGGTTCCTAAAAAAGAACGTCAGTACCATCCATTGTACTCAGTGAGTCTCAACAACAGGGGGCGAAACTTTAATAACATATACATTACGAGCAAAGGTTCTAAATGCATGTAAAACATAAAGCTTATAAGAATAATTCTAAAATAATTGCAGTTTATGAATATTCTAAAAGAAATTCTTTTTCTTTTTCTTTCTTTAAAAAAAAATACTTCGCTTTATTTTGGCAGTTCCAACTATCCTGACTTAATTCTGTCTCAGTCACCGTGTGATCGGCACGGGTTCGATCCCAACCTGATCGAATAGGCCCAATCCACGAGGTACCACTCGCTTCATGGTTCTCAACGCTCATGTATCATATCTTAGCATGGCTAAGTACTTTCTCAGCAACGAGACCCTCGACTCGTGTGCTCCCTACTTTGGCACAAGTTGTTTCAGGAAGTCAACGCCTTGATCAAGACCCTCGACCTGGACGATGACCCCTTCTCAGAATAAAGGATACTCCCAAAAATCTTTTCTTTCTAAAACTTCTTCTTGTGACTTTTCAAGACTAAATCTTTTATACATACTCATACTGGTATCCTTAAATGTAAGGCATGATATAAGAATGAAATAAACATTCAAAAGTATTTATAAAGTTTCTTGATCCTTCATGAATTTTCAACATGAAAATGGCATATATGAATAACATAAAAATCTGAAATTTATGCACATATATCCAAATAATCATCTAAACTTTAGCTAGAAAATAATTCTAAACTAATAAGTACTTACTACTCCAATTAAGTACAAAGAATAACATAAAAATCTAAAATTTATGCATATATATCCAAATAATCATCTAAACTTTAGCTAGAAAATAATTCTAAGCTAAAAGGTACTTACTATTCCAATTAAGTATATATTAACTCTTTTATACAATTCAATCAAACACCTTGTGTGCGTGTTTTTGTGAGTTAAACCACTTTAGTAAAGGGTTATATCAACTCACCTCAAAACTTCTCGAGCCAATACGTATGCCCTAGTCCAATTGACACCAGTTAAACAAACGATTCTACAACAATCAGTGTATTTTAATCAATTTTAAGTTACTACACCTAATTATGAAATTTATTGATGATATAGGGGAAAAAGGGAATTAGCTATTCAATTCTTACCTATTACTACTGTAGGGTAATTGACAATAGGGAGTTTTTACATAGCTGAATTCAAGAATTAGGGATTGGTAAAGAACCCTAGAATTTGATTTTGCTTTCTGTGTAAAGAACAATCTTCTGTTTCTTGTGCGTATAATTGTGTGCTTCTTTCTTTGGACGTATTATTTTACGTCACTTACGTCACTGCTTTAAGCTATTAAGCCAGCACTTTTCCTCAATAGCCCCTTTATGGGCTTTAGTCCCTTTTCCTTTTTTTTTTTTTTTGATTTTAACTTAACTAATAATTAGTGATACCCACATTTAATAATTAAAATTATTAATATTTTTTTAATTGTATATCCTGCATATATATATATATATATATATATATATATATATATATATATATATATATATATATATATATATATATATATATATATATATATATTTTTCACTATAGGCAAGAAGAAAAAAATAATAATAATAATTTAATTTTATAATTAGCGTGTCTCGAAACTTTATTATAAATTTGAGGAGTGTTACAATCTTCCATCCTTAAAAACATTCGTCCTCGAATGTTGCTAGGGTTTTATTCTTAAGCTAACAATCATCCCTTAAGTCCTTGAACCTCTTAAGTTTTCTTAGCACTACTCATTCTTCCAAGGGACTCAAAATTTTGGCTAACTCCCTAAATTTTCAAAAATTTAGGCAGAGTTTCCCTTGTAAATTGGACTATCCAAAAAAATATTCCTGTCACAAATACCACAACTACACCAACAACAACCAAATATACCATAATAGGCCATTCATAGGCACCATACACAACTCATAAGTTAATTACTCACACTCCGGCAAGGAGGTACCACAACATTTAACAAGAATCTACAGCACAACACTTTAGCAAAAGTAAATCACTTTAATGAATTAAATATACTCTAGCATAAAATAAATAACTACAACCACTAAATATACTCTAGGAAGGACATAAACACTTGCTAACTTGTATTTAATAAATGAAATATAAATGTCAAGCCAAACCTAGGTTCACATACCTTGTTACTCAAATAAATAAGGATAATTCTTCCTCATACCTTCCTCGACCTCCCACGTAGCTTCTTTTGAATCATGATTACTCCACAAAACTTTTACCGATGCTATATCTTTTATTCTCAACTTTCTTACCTGTCTATCGAGAATTTCTATAGGTACCTCTTCATAAGTCAAACCTTCTTTAATTTCTATAGTATCAGCATGTATTATAAGCGACTCATCATGAATGTACTTTCTAAGCATAGACACATGAAAGACAGGATGAACAGAGGATAACACAAAGGGTAGCGCTATCTTATAAGCCACGTTTCCTTTATTTTCTAGAATTTCATAAGATCCGATAAATCTAAGACTAAGTTTCCATTTCTTACCAAACCTCATAACTCCTTTCATTGGTGAAACTTTCAAAAACACCTTATCACCAACCATGAACTCTAACACACGATGCCTCTTGTCAGAATAAGACTTTTGACGACTCTGAGCTGCTTTAAGTCTTTCTCTAATTAGCTAAACTTTCTCCAAGGCCTCGCAAATAAACTCTGGACCAATCAACGGCACCTCTGCTGGTTCAAACCAACCTACTGGAGACCTACATCTCCGTCCATACAATGCTTCATAAGGAGCCATACCAATGTTGGCCTGATAGCTGTTATTGTACGTAAATTCTATAAGTAGCAAATGATCATCGCAATTACCTCCAAAATCTATAACACACGCACGCAGCATATCTTCGAGAGTCTGAATGGTCCTTTCTGCCTAGCCATCGGTTTGTGGATGAAAAACGGTGCTTAAATTGACATTGGTACCTAATCTTTTCTGAAATGCCTGCCAAAAATGCGTCGTGAACTGAGGGCCTCTGTCATATATGATTGAAACTGGAGTACCATGCAATCGGAATATTTCTTTGATGTACAACTGCGCATACTGCTCTGCGGAATCTGCGTCTTTATTGGTAGGAAATGGGCGGACTTTGTCAGTCGGTCTACAATAACTCAAATTGAATCATGTTTACGGTATGTGCGAGGTAGACCTACTACGAAATCCATATTGATCATCTCCCACTTCCACTATGGTATCTCTATGTTTTGAGCTAGGCCACCAGGCCTCTGAAGCTCAGCTTTGACTTGCTGGAAATTTAAACATTTAGCCACATAATCTGCTACTTGTTTCTTCATGCCTTTCCACCAATACAAATCTTTCAAATCTAGATACATTTTGGTAGCACCTGGGTGGATAGAGTACCTCGAATTGTGAGCTTCCTCCATTATGGCCTTCCTAAGACCATCTACATCGGGCACACATAACCGATCATTCAACTTCAAAACTCCGTCACTTCCTACAGTGAAAGCAGTGATTTCTTTGCTTCTGACTCCTTCTTTTAATTTCACTAAGTACAGATCTTTGTCTTGCTTAGCCTTAATATGCGCAACTAAGGCATAAGCAATTATATCTCCTTCTTCGGTCTCATCCAATCTAATTCCATCATTTGCTAGTTTTTGAATTTCTCAACCCAAAGATCGCCTTTGTACTGCAAGATGGGCCAAGACACTCATTGACTTCCTACTAAGTGCATCTACTACCACATTAGCTTTGTCCAGTGATAAAGGATATTGATGTCATAATCTTTCAATAGCTCGAGCCACCTTCTTTGTCTCAAATTTAGTTCTTTTTGCTTGAAAATGTACTGGAGGCTTTTTTGTTCTGTGAACACTTCAGAATGCTCGCCATAAAGGTAGTGTTGCCATATTTTCAATGCAAAAACCATTGCTGCAAGCTCCAAGTCGTGTGTGGGGTAGTTCTTTTCATGATTCTTTAACTGCCTGGAAGCATAAGCAATAACTTTTCCATTTTGCATAAGAGCACAACCGAGACCAACTCTTGAGGCATCACAATACACTGTGAACCCACCCGAACCTATCGGCAAGGTTAATACAGGTGCAATGGTCAACCTTTTCTTTAAATCTTGAAAACTTTGCTCACAAGCGTATGACCACTGGAACTTAACTGCTTTATGAGTCAACTTAGTTAGTGGAGCTGCAAGTACAGAAAACCCCTCTACAAACCTTCTATAGTAGCCAGCTAACCCCAAGAAACTCCTGATTTCGATTGGCGTTGTTGGCCTAGGCCAGTTCTTGACTGCTTCTGTCTTCTGAGGGTCTACTTTTATTCCTTCACTAGATACCACATGGCCTAAGAATGCCACTGACTGCAACCAGAACTCACATTTTGAAAACTTGGCATAAAGCTCATTCTCCTTCGAGGTCTGCAAGGCTATTCTAAGGTGTTCTGCATGATCTTCCTTGCTCTTAGAGTACACCAAAATATCGTCTATAAACACAATAATAAAAGTATTCAGGAATGGCTTGAAAACTTTGTTCATGAGGTCCATGAATCAGCCCGAAGGACATCACTAGAAATTCATAGTGCCCGTAGCGAGTTCTAAAGGCTGTTTTAGATATATCCTCTTTTCTTATTCTCAACTGATGGTACCCCGATCTCAAGTCTATTTTTGAAAAGTAATCTGCACCTTGAAGTTGATCAAATAAATCATCAATTCTTGGCAGTGGGTACTTGTTCTTAATGGTAACTTTATTCAACTGCCGATAGTCGACACACATTCTGAGAGACCCATCTTTCTTCTTGACAAACAGGACCATGGCACCCCATGGTAAACACTCGGCCTGATGAAGCCCTTATTAAGAAGGTCTTTCAATTGTTCTCTCAGCTCATTAAGTTTTGCTGGAGCCATCCTATAAGGAGGTATAGATATAGGCTGAGTGTCTGACATGAGATCAATACCAAAGTTTATGTTTCGTTCAGGAGGAAGTCCGAGAAGGTCATTTGGGAAAACTTCTGGAAATTCTCTAACAACTGGCACTGACTGAAGAGCTGGTGGTTCTGATTCTGGATTAATGATGTGAGCCAAATAGGCGAGACATCCCTTACCGATCATTCGTTGTGCCTTAAGGTAAGAAATAAACTTACCTACAAGTGATGCTGAACTACCCTTCCACTCTAAGACTTCTTCATTTGGAAATTGGAACCTGACTATCTTGGCATGACAATCTAACATGGCATAGCAGGATGATAATCAATCCATACCATGATCACGTCGAAATCCACCATTTCTAACTCTATCATATCGGCTTTGGTGTTGCGACCTTGGACTGAAACTATACAACCTCTATAGACTCTTGTGACTTTCACTGACTCGCCAACTGGAGTAGATACTAGGAATGCCTTACTAAGTTGTTCAGGTTCTAGTCCGAGGTTAATTGCAAAGTATGGAGTCACATATGAAACGTTGAACCTGGATCCATTATGGCATAAGCATTATGTGAACAGACTAAAAATATACCTGTAATAACTTCTGCAGATGCCTCTGCACTCTGACGATCAAGTGTAGCAAACAAGCGGGGTTGTCCCCCTCCCTGAGTAACTCGGTCTGCACCTCTGCCTACTCTATACCCGATCTGATTATGAGAACCACGAGCCTGAGGTGGTGCAACTGCAGTAGCTGAGGAACTAGAAGGACGAGTTGATCCACGACTGAAATTACGTCGTAACTTTGGGCAGTTGGCCTTTATATGACTAATGTCTCCACAGTGGTAGCAACCATGAAACCCGAGCTTGCACTGACCTGAATGTTGCCGCTTACATGTTCCACAAAGACCTTGCTGGCGTGAATGTTGCTCAGTATGACTCTGGCTATGTGAGGATGATGTCCTAAAATTCTGATTATGGCGAGACTGATTTCCATAACTCTGAGTACGTCTGAAGGAAAACCCACCACCTGACTAACGACTGGACTGAGCTGGTGCTAATGACTGCTTATTAGAAGAATCCCCTCCACCTCCGCTGTATATACCATTAAACTTGCCCATTGTCCGGGCTTTCTTGTTATGCTCTCTCTCTTCTCTCCTTTGTTGTCTGTCTTTTTTTAAGTGCTTGGCGAATCCCACAACAGAGGAGAAAGCTTTCATCCCTACTGCTGCAGCTGATGTCGTATCCTTAATGTGGTAAGCTAAACCACCAACAAACCTGCGAATCTTTGCTTTTTCAGTCTTAACCATGTGAGGAGTATGCTTAGTTAACCTTATGAATTCCATGTAGTACTCTTGCACACTTTTATTACCTTGCTTGAGCTGTTCGAACTCTGTAGCCTTAGCTTCCCTATCCTCTTCTTATCCATGAAGGCCTCTTCAAATTCTTCCTAAGTAGGCGGACCATCATCTTCATATCTCTCCTCTTCCTACATCGCAAACCAAGCGCCAGCCACATCTCTAAGTTGGTAAGCAGCCAGCTCTACAGCTTCATCATCAAATGCTTTCATTACTCGGAGGGCTTTCTTAACACCCTCCATCCATAACATTGGATCTTCATCAACTATAGAACCATGGAACACTGGAGAACTCAACTTTAAAAATTCATTCACTCTTGAGGACTCAGAATTGTTCTGTCTATTTGATTGAGGTGGAATCTCATCTCTTCTCTCATTCTGGTTGGCCATAAAGGCTTTAAACATCTCCATAGCACTATTGACTGCATTAAACATCTGACCCACCTCTGGGGATATAGTTGTTTGAGTCAAAGCTATTGTTGGTTGCGATACTGGATCCTGAGGTACTGGATCATTATGCTCCACCCCTTCCTCATGTTCAACCCGGGGTACTTGAACCCCCTCTGTGGATTTAATCTCCCTTTTCTGGGTTGAAGCCTTTTTAGTTATGCCTTGGTCCATAATAGTAGCAAGAGTTTCTTGAACAACATCCTGAGTGTCGGTGTCAGAGTCGCGAGTACGAGCAATTTCTGCGAGTTTTGGAGAAACGAATAAATTATATAATTTCTTAGAGGTAGACTCTACTGCACGATCTAAAGTAGGAAAAAATGAGACTTTTCCTAAATGTTGGTAGCCTCTTGTTTATAAGTATGGCACGCTTCATACCCATAAACAAGGCTCTACTAACACGGCTTCATAGACCCTTAGGACTCCATAAACCTGAGGCTCTGATACCAAGTTTGTCACGACCCATTTTCTGAACAAGCCGAGACTGGCACTCGATCACTAAATATGATCGAGCGAACCATCTCTGCTTATCAAATCTATTATAGCTCCAAACTTTATATGCAACAAAGCAGTACTCTAACCAAATACTTTTGATTAGTTCAAATGTTTAAATAAATCAACTCCAAAACTTTATTCATAGTAACCAATGAAATAATGCTAAGTTATTATCAAAACATCTAAATCTTAACCCAATGACTATGTCTATGAAGCCTCTACTGATAAACTGACGCACTGCTAAGGGCATGAGATTTCCTGGCTAGTTCTCTAAGTAAACAAAGAAATAGCTAAATAAAAATGACTCTAAGGAATACTCCACGAACAAAAGCGGAGCTCACCAATAGCACTGGAAGGGAAGGAAGTCCTAACTCGTAGCCTGCTCGCCTGCGAATCCGATTCCTACGTTGTACCGCAGACCAACGTAGGTTCCTAAAAAAGAACGTCAGTACCATCCATTGTACTCAGTGAGTCTCAACAACAGGGGGCGAAACTTTAATAACATATACATTACGAGCAAAGGTTCTAAATGCATGTAAAACATAAAGCTTATAAGAATAATTCTAAAATAATTGCAGTTTATGAATATTCTAAAAGAAATTTTTTTCTTTTTCTTTCTTTAAAAAAAATGTCACTTTATACTTTGGGAGTTATAACTATCCTGACTTAATTATGTCTCGGTGACTGTGTGATCGGCACGGGTTCGATCCCAACTTGATCGAATAGGACCAATCCACGAGGTGCCACTCGCTTCATGGTTCTCAGCGCTCATGTATCATACCTTAGCATGGCTAAGCACTTTCTCAGCAACGAGACCCTCGGCTCTTGTGCTCCCTAATTTGGCACAAGTAGTTTCAGGAAGTCAACGCCTTGATCAGGACCCACGGCTTGGACGATGACCCCTTCTCAGAATAAAGGATACTCCCAAAAATCTTTTCTTTCTAAAACTTCTTCTTGTGACTTTTCAAGACTAAATCTTTTATACATACTCATACTAGTATCCTTAAATGTAAGGCATGATATAAGAATGAAATAAACATTCAAAAGTATTTATAAAGGTTCGTGATCCTTCATGAATTTTCAACATGAAAATGGCATATATGAATAACATAAAAATCTGAAATTTATGCACATATATCCAAATAATCATCTAAACTTTAGCTAGAACATAATTCTAAACTAATAGGTACTTACTACTCCAATTAAGTACAAAAAATAACATAAAAATCTGAAATTTATGCACATATATCCAAATAATCATCTAAACTTTAGCTAGAAAATAATTCTAAGCTAATAGGTACTAACTATTCCAATTAAATATATATTAACTCTTTTATGCAATTCATCAAACACCTTGTGTGCGTGCTTTTGTGAGTTAAACCACTTTAGTAAAGGGTTATATCAACTCACCTCAAAACTTCTCGAGCCAATACATAGGCCCCAGTCCAATTGACACCAGTCAAATAATCGATTCTACAACAATCAGTGCATTTTAATCAATTTTAAGTTAGTACACCTAAATATGAAATTTATTGATGATATAGGGGAAAAGGGGAATTAACTATTCAATTTTTACCTATTACTACTGTAGGGTAATTGATAATAGGGAATTTTTACCTGAATTCAAGAATTAGTAATTGGTAAAGAACCCTAGAATTTGATTTTGCCGTCTGCATAAAGTACAATCTTCTGTTTCTTATGCGTATAACTGTGTGCTTCTTTTTTTGGACGACTTATTTTACGTCACTTACGTCACTGCTTTAAGCTGTTAAGCCAGCCCTTTTCCTCAATAGCCCCTTTATGGGCTTTAGTCCCTTTTCCCTTTTTTATTTTTTTTTAACTTAACTAATAATTAATGATACCCATTTTTAATAATTAAAATTATTAATATCTTTCTAATTGTATATTCAATTGTTTAAGTGTGTGTGTATATATATAGGTAAGAAGAAAAAAAATATTAATTTAATTTTATAATTAGCGTGTCTCGAAACTTTATTATAAATTTGAGGAGTGTTACATACCTGAATACCCTCTGCTGAAACCACATGACCCAAGAAAGCAACTGAACTCAACCAGAACTCACACTTCAAAAACTTAGCATACAATTGACTATCTCTCAGATTCTGAAGAACCACTCTCAGATGCTGCTCATGCTCCTCCCGACTACGGGGATAAATCAAAATATCGTCAATGAAGACTATCACGAACAAATTAAAGTAAGGCCTGAACACTGGGTTTATCAAATCCATGAAACCTACTGGAGCATTCGTCAACCCGAACGATATCACCAAGAACTCAAATATATAATTTGTTTTAAAATCGGACCTCAAATCAAGGTCCAAATCCCCAAAATTTGAAAAACCTAGGTTCTACCCAAAACACCCAATTTCTCCCATGAAAACCTTTGATTTTGAGTTGAAATCATGTGAAAAGATGTTGGAGATTAAAAAAAAACTAGTTAGAAATGACTTACAATTGATTTGGAGAAGAAGTTGTCTTAGAAAAATCCCCCAAGAGTATTTTGGTTTTGAAAGAGTGTGAAAAACGGTTGAAATGCGTCTAAGTTATGAATTTACAGGTCTCTGATGTCGCAATTGCGAACCCAGACTCTGCTATGCTCGCATTTACGAACAAACATATCGCATTTGCGACCAAGCCAGTTTTCAGGTCTTCTTCGCATTTGCGATAGACCTGTCGCAAATGCGAAGTAGCATTTGCGATAGAGGAGTCGCATTTGCGACGACTGGCCACAACAGGGGACATCACATTTGCGATGAATGCTTCGCATTTGCGAGGAAGTGTTGGCCTGGACTATTTCTCATTTGCGACATAGCCTTCGCATTTGTGAGCTAGGCTTCGCAAATGCGAAGCCTGCAGGCCTGCAACTCACCAGTTCAAATCTGCAACATTCTAAGTCCGAATTTCATCTCGTGACCTATCCAAAACTCACCCGAGCCCCCAGGGCTCCAAACCAAACATGTATACACTAACCCAAAAATCTCATACGGACTTGCTCGTGCATTTAAATCACCAAATAACATCAACAACTAGGAATTTAGCATCAAAATCATGAAAATCACTTAAGAACATCAGATTTTCTAATTTTCTCAAATAAGGTCTGATTCACGTCATTTCAAGTCCGTTTCTTACCAAACTTCAAAGACTTAACTTAAATCAAATATAAGGCCTGTACCGGGTTCCAAAACTAAGATACGGGCCCGATACCATCAAATTTCAAACACATTTCATTTTCAAAAACTCATGTATTTTTCGAAAAAGAATTTTTTTTAAAAATTTATTTCTTGGGCTAGGGATCTCAGAATTCGATTCGGGGCATACGCCAAAGTCCCATATTTTCTTACAGACCTCCCGGAATCGTCGGAACACAGATCCAGGTCTGTTTACTTAAAATGTTGACCGAAGTCAACTTAAATTCATTTTAAAGGCAAAATTCATTATTTTTCATAGATTTTCATATAATGGCTGTCTGGCTACGCGCCCGGACTGCGCACGCAAATCGAGGTAAGGTAAAAAGAGGTTTTTAGGCCTCGAAATACTGAATTTGTTTCTAAAATAAGTGATGACTTTTTGGGTCATCACAATGATCTTGCCAGACTAATAGCTTCTAATATTAATTTTTATGTAGTTTCATGTCAAGAATTAGACTCCATAGTCTCCATCCTAGCTATAATTTTTCTATTTAAGAAGCCATTTACACCAAGTTTTCAGACTTCAAAAATATGCCAGCTGAGTGCTGACGATTTTGTTGAATAATATCTCAATTTGCATTTGTTTAACAATTACGGTATAAATCTGAGTTTGAAGTCACGATCAGTTTCATCATACTCATAAAAAAAGAAATTTCAGCAATATTTAACTTGAGTTGGCAAAATATCATTAGTTAGCACATAATCGAGATAAAGTCGCAATAGCAAAGATTATTAAAATACCTCTAGAGGCCATTTAAATGACCCAGAGGGTACTATTATATAATATGCTTTAAGAACCTATAATTTACATTGATAGTGTAAAAGAAATTTTTATACTATTAGATTATCTAAAAATAATTAGATTAAATTATTCACAATAATAAAACTTGTTATCTTATAACATGTTAAAATTACAATAATTGTGTAAAGAATCTTGATATATCAAATTTAACATAAAATATTAAAACCAGCAGTACCGGTGTTCAAGATATTGACAAGAGGATTATGATGAGATGTTCGTTGTTGAAATTTCAACAGTAGGTTAATTAATTAGGAATTTCAAGAAAACTGGGGGTAAGAGAAGAATCGCATTGTCACAGTAATTAAGGTGGATTAAAAAAAGAAATCTCTTAAGATATTGGTGTCATACCATGTTCAATTTAAAAGTATAGTTGATAGTAGCTCATTGATGACCAATTTTTTTTTTTTTTTTTTTTTTTTTTTTGGGGGGGTTGGGGGGAGAGGGGAAAGAAACTAAAAATGAATATCATGGACTCCTTATAATATTTCAAAGACCTCTCTTTGTTTGAGTTAATTAGTTGAGACTATTTTAAAATTTTGCTGTGGGACACTTAGTAATATTTTGTACCGTCAGATCTTAATAGGTCAACGAGTCTTATTTTTAGGGTTAGTGTTGCTATTACTTTCTTTCCATTTGTCAGTCATTTTTCTGTTAGTGAAAATTAAATTGCCCGATTTGCCTAGCAACATACAACATGAGTAGATCCATCTGTCGAAATATACTATAATAGTTTAATAATGTAGTAATAATACATTAAGATTTTTTTTGTTTTTTGAGGGAATCGATATATTTGACAATCAAGATTAATTGAAAAAAGTTTGCATATTTTAAAACTAATGCAATGTAGAATTCATTATCTCATTGCATCAAACATGCTGGGCTGCTGAGCATAGTGAGTTAATTGTCCTTTTATGCAAAGTGTAACAATTAAATATTTATACAGAACAAATAATTTCTTGCATCTTCGTCGTAATGTCACTCTCTTGAAAGATTGTTTTCTCCTCGAGAGAGGGTAAAAAGAAAAAGATGATAGGTCACTGACTACAGAATAAATTGCAAGGCTTTTATCTGAATATTTTTTTTTAACTCGTAATTCTAGTTTTTCAGTTCAAAATTATTGTTTGGGATTAAGGAATATGTTTAAAAAATTAGAAGGTTGGGTAGTCGATTTATGAAGGTCAAGAGGTTTACTTCTCCGTGTCTGAAAAGCGGTTTGACTAACACTGGTTCGTTTGGTAGGAGGTATTAGAAAAAATAATTAACTCTATGCACTATTAATATCTTGTTTGATATATTTTTTTAACTTGTGTATAACTAATACTTGTATTAGTTATACCTCATACATAGCATTATCCTATGCATAAGTAATGCATAGAAAATCATGGTATTAACAATACCAAGGCTTTAATGCATGCATTAGCATGATTAAAGACAAAATTGTCCTTAAAGTCCCTTAAAACTAGAAAATATGGAGTGCATTTTTGTAAGCAACTATTTTTCTTAAAAATTATGCAATGCATTATAATTTTAATACACCACACCAAACAATAGATAAGAAATAATATTTGCATAACTAATGCTTGCATTACTAACACATTACTAATACACCTTATTCCGCATTATACACCCTACCAAACTACTCCGAATATAGACCAGGGATAATTCATAGGTGTGGCGCCAGATAATCAGAAATCTTGAAATCGAATTTTGAAAATAAATATTATTTTTGGTAGAGAGCTTAATCAGGTCTACCTTGCAAAAATTTAAATTAAGTGAACAAATGAATTTCAGATCTTTAATTAAAAAATTTGTGTCAACATAGAGTAGGGGTATACATAGGTCAGGTTGGTTCGAATTTTTCAATTATCAAACCAAACCAAACCAAACCAATAATGTCGTGTTTTTAAATCCATAAACCAAATCAAACCAATAAAGTCGGATTTTTCAATATCGATTTTTTTGGGGGGTTTCGGTTTGTTGTTCGGTTTTTTCCGATAAAATCTTCATAGTACAACCCCCACGGGCCGGCCCATCATTTTTTTAAAATATAATTTTATATTTTTTTTCTTTAAGTTCTAACAAAAAAAAGATAAATATTTAAAACTTAAAAAAATCTCATTGGAAAAATTTCACAAAACTTAATAACTTTTATATATTGGATCCAATATATTATAATAAATACTAAAAAAGTAAAAGACAAGATCATTTCATTCACTAAAAGTCAAAACTCAAAGCAAACTATTCAAGAGAACGTCCATGACGCTTATGGGATATTCAACGCATGATTTTCATCAAACACATTTGAATCCGCTTGTTAGAAAGTTGTATTAACATTTTCACTTTCATCTACATTTACAATTCGTTTGCAATATTAATTAGTTAAATATTAAGAATAGTTAAAATTTTAAAGCTAATTAACATTTCAAGACTTTGATCTTTTAATACGATGAGCTTAATAAACTTTAAGCTTGGGATACTCTTCTTATTATTTTTTGTCATATAAATTTTTATTTTATATATTTTAAATACATATTTTTATTAGGCATATGGGCTGGCCCAGCCCAACCTCAGTCAAGCCTCAAGGGCTACGAGCTTAATCGGGCGGGCTTAAAAGTCTCATTTTTAAATGGGCTCCAAAAATTCTAGCCCAGCCCTGCTAAATTACGGGCTGGGCTAAGTCGGCTCAACGGGCCAAGCCCATATTAATGGCTCTAAAATAATATAATAATATGAGATAAGTCATAACATTATACTAAAATATTCAATAACAAACATAATAAAATTACATACAACAAATATTGCTACGTAATAATCCATAATAAAAATTAACATAATATAAATATAATATATAGGTCATTCTAAAATAAGGATAGCTAATAAATAATATTAATTACATAACAAAGTGCTAAAATATAAAGATAAACTAAGATATGTATTTTCATTATAAACCAATGTAAAATTAAACATTGATATCCAATATTATCGTCATTCCAAGTGTTGAATTGAATTTCTTTTGTTAGTATTGTATTAATTTGAACATTGTTTGAGTACTATATTTATGGGCAATAAAATTTATTTATCGTTCAAGAATGTTAAGTCCAAACTTAAAATATGTATTGGTGGAAAAAAGTATGACGTCTGGACCATCAACAAGGTGACAAGTGACATTGTCAGATAAGTAAATTAAAGGAATTGAAAAGGCATGAACGAAATACCGCCGATGTTCCACCAGAAGAGGTACCGACCCTGACAGCTGAAAAAGAAGAAATAGGTACGAGATGAATGGAGACCATAAAAGGGGAAGGTTCATGAATCTCTTATAAATAAAGAAGGAAAATCGACATTGATCTTGATTACGAAAAATCTTTAGTCATTAATGCAACTGTTACAATTATATATAGTAATGGACAATCAAAGCAATTAATGCCATTAACAAGCCTGAATTAAGTAGGGAAACTGTTATAATTATGTATCCTTATATAAGGACCCGTTCTTCATTTGTAAAGTCATCTGGATTTTTATCAATATATGCAATTAGTCTTTTACTTTATTCAAAGTGTTCAAACCGCCATTCTGATAGAGATTAGCAATTTACATTAAGCTTTCTTTCCTTAACTATTATTTTCATTATTCTTTTTGTTCTTTGAATTACTAAGAAAGTGAAGTAATTTTGGTTATCAGTAACCCAATTTTTTCTTGATATTAGCTTTGACCGAAAAATCTATTTTTGGGTTAAACAAATTAATTTTGTTGCCGGAAATCTGATAATCTGTTCACTTTTTAAATTTTATTTTTAGAAACAAAACATGTCTATTGTTAACGAGAATAACCAACAGAATCAACAAGGCGGAACTCCACTATATCACTCACCTACAACTACTCTTCGGCACTTGCGAGAAAGCTTGCATGAAAAGTTTGCTTTACGTACTAATGGGCAACAAGAAGGTGACCAAATTGTCGAATAGTATGCTTCGAAGAAGTTGCTTTCATAACACGTGAACGAAGCACTACGAGCTTTTGCTAGTGGATTAACCAACGCAATACAAACTCCACCACCAGTGAATACCACCTTGAAAAATCCGCGTACAGGGCTCGATAATTCTGGAAGTAGAGAAATACCAAATGAATCCCGCTATAGAGGATCAGATACACCGGATAATTTTAATTTACAAAGTTTAGTGCTAGCTCTGTAAAAACAGTTGAAGGAGAAAAATGAGTGTATAGAACAAATACCTGGTATGCCTCTTGTGATCAAAGGTGTGGATATTGACAAATATTTACAACAATCTTGGAAGCCAAGTGCAGCACCTTTGTCAATTCCCGAAAAGTTTAAAATGCTTGATATCTCTAAATATGACAAGACATTTGACCTACGGGATCATGTTATTATGTTCACCATAGGCGTGAAAGGCAATGATTTAACCAAGCAGGAGATTGAATCAGCCTTGGTTAAGAAGTTTGGAGAAACTCTCACGAAAGGGGCATTAACACGTTACTTACTCTTGCCTGAGAATTCTATTGATTCCTTTGCTGAGCTTAAAGATTCATTTATAAAGGCACATTGGGGGCTTAAAAAGTTAAAAAAAGGATGGAGGATACCTTCAAAGTTAAACAAGGGAGTACATAATTGCTGAGAGAGTTCGTATATAGATTCTAATGTGAGAGAATGATGCTGCCAACCTGATAACTAGGGGTGTACATGGACCGGGTTGGTTCGGTTTTTATCAAAACCAAACCAAACCAATTATATCGGTTTGGATTGGTTCGGTTTTGTCGGATTTTTCAGGTTTTTGGGTTTTTTTTACATGAATATTATTTCAATCTTACGTAATTAAAATTATAGATAAAGCTTTGATAAGTGAATATATGTTTAGTAAATATGAAAAAAATTGACAAACATATGATCTAGTAAAATATTCTAATGGGAGAAATTTTTTAGTAACACATGATA
>MU729271.1:63057-110125 GCA_026770625.1 Nicotiana glauca
TTTTCTTAATCGTCTAACAATAATTTTTCGTTAATTTACGTTTTCAAGGTTAATACATGAAAGGATCCCAAATATTTTTATATTTTCTAAAGAAAAATCACTACAAAGTCTTATAAATATAAATAAAATTTATATATTTATATATCAGTTTGGTTCGAGTTTTTTACTCAATACCAAACCAAGTCAAACCAAACCTAGTCGGATTTTTAAATTGGTTTGGTTTGATTTTTCGGTTTGGTGCGGTTTTCCGGTTCGGTTTGAACACCCCTACTGATAACTGAGTGGCTATGGAACTTGCAAGAAATTTGAATGAGAAAAGTTCATAAGCCACGAGGAGGTTGAAAGAAAGTTTTTGCAAGTTTCCTAAAATAACTTGGAATGATATGTACAATCGATACAACACGAAGTTGCGGATAGAAAAAGATACGATCACACAGCCAAGGGGAGATGAAAGGCCAGGGCCTAGATGCTCGAAATCAGAGAGAAGGTCTAGTAAGAATGGCTACAAGCCCTACATGGGACCTGTGGGGCAAGATTTCTGACCTAAACAAGAGAATGCACGTTTTGATTCAAGATCAAGAAAAAAAGAGGAAAGTTCTTCTTTCCGATTCAAAAAGGAGTGGGACAACCGAAGCAATGATTCCAGCACTCAAGCAAGAATAGGAGATTATAGTTTTAACATTATAATTTCTGAATTGGTTGCCATTCTAAGAGGAATAGGAGACAAGGTACAATGGCCAAAATAAATGAAATCGGATTCGAACAAAAGGCACCCAGAGTTCTGATGCGAGTTTCACAATGATCTTGGCCATAAAACAACAGATTTCAAGCTCTTACAAGGGGAAGTTGAATATCTAATGAAACAAACCTATCTTACTAATTTGTTCAGTGAGAAAGGAAACCAATCATACATGAAAAACAAGCAAGAACCTCTAAAGCCTCTATCTCTAAAGAGAACGGTAAACGCTATAACCTGAGGAGATGAAGTTAATGGGGTAATGTACACAGCTGCGAAAAAGACATTAAAGGTCACTGTCACTCACGGGAAACGAGTTTGACAAGTCTTGGAAGCTGATAGTATAGTGTTTGACAATGAAGATGCTTACGGCTTGATGATTCCTCACAATGATGCACAATGTTAAACGAGTTTTGATTGTCTCAGGTAGCTCAGTGAATATTATTTTACTAAGAGTGGTAAATAAAATGTAAGCTAATGATAAGATTGTACCAAAAGCACGATCATTATCTAGGTTTGATAATTCGAATGTCGTTATGAAAGGAGAATTTGTACTGGCTACATTTGCAGAAGGAGTAATCAAAGACAGAGAGTTCCATATAATAGACGCGGACATGGCCTATAATATAATCTTGGGAAGGCCATGGATTCATGATATGGATGTTGTCCCGTCCACGTTGCATCAGGTCATCAAATTCTCATCACGTTGGGGGATCCAAAAAATTCGAGGAGAGCAACAGGCAACACAAAATATTAATTTAGTAGTGATTGCAAATACAATGGCCAACGATGCAGATGCGAAATAGCAATTCAAGAATTCAGTTGGGAACACTTCTATTCACACCCCAACTGAAAGCCCATAAGGTCAATCTGTAGTGGATTCCAGACTTGATATGGTTCAAGAACTAGAGGAAAATGACAATATCAAAACAACCACAGAGGAACTCGAAGTCATAATATTATTTGTCCACTGGCCAGACAGAAAAGTCTACATCAAAGCAAACTTTAGCCCGAAAATGAAAGGTACGTTAATTAATTTTACGTGATAATTCAAAATGCTTTTCTTGGTCGCATTCAATATGACAGACATACCACCGAAGTTGATGACTCATAAGCTGAATGAGGATTCATTACATCCACCTGTCACACAGAAGAAAAGGAAGCAATGGTACTTAAAAATCAGGTAATCCATGAGAGGTACAAAATTTTTTGAAAAGCAGTTCAATAAGAAAGGTAAAGTACCATGACTGGCTAGGTAATACTGTTGTGGTTCCAAAAATGAATGGAAAATAGAGAGTTTGTGTAGATTATACCGATTTAAATAAGGCTTGTCCTAAAGATTCATTTCCTTTACCACACATAGACCATCTAATTGATTCTACCACAGGTCATGAGCTTTTAAGTTTTTAGATGCTTACTCTGGTTATAATCAGATAAAAATGGATCGTTTTAGATGAGGAAAAACTCATATTTATCATAGACACGGGGACTTATTGCTATAAAGTCACGCCATTTGGCATGAAAAATGCTGGAGCAACGTATAAAAGATTGGTGAATTAAGTTCTTTTTAGTATTGAAAAAAGCAAAAATCAGTTTGAATAGACGGGCGAATGTCAACAAGCTCTGAAGGACTTAAAGACGTATCTATCAAATCCGTCCCTATTAGAAAAACTAAATGATGAGGAGAGATTTCTCATCTACCTTGTTGTGTCAGAAGTGGCGGTAAACACAATACTGGTACATGAAGACAAAGGTAAATAATATCTGATCTATTATATTAGTAAGTCTTTACTAGATGCTGAGACATGGTACCCTTACCTAGAAAAACTTGCTTTAGCTTTAATTATGTCATCAAAGAAGCTACAACCTTACTTTCAGTGTCATCCTATTTCTGCTGTAACTGTTTTTCTGCTAAGGAATATATTGCTTAAGCAAAGATTATTAGGAAGGTTAGCTAAATGGGCTATAGAGGTTAGTGAATATGATATTATATATCAGCTTAGAACTTCTATAAAGTCTCAAGTGTTAGCAGATTTTGTAGCAGATTTTAGCTAAAGACTAATTCCTGAAGCATAAAAAGAGCTACGAATATTACCGTAGCTAATCTGGGAACTTAGACCTTGTTCACTGATGGTTTCTCAAATATTAAAGGAGAAGGTTTGGGGATTGTCTTAATTCCACCCTCAGGTGAAATCATAAGACATGTAATAAAATGTTACCCAATTACTAACAATGACGCAGAGTATGAAGTTGTGATTGCAGGTTTGAGCTCGCGCGAAAGATTGGTATTAAACAAATCGTGATCAAAAGTGGCTTGTAGCTAGTAGTCAATCAAATGCAGAGGACTTATGTGGAAAGAGAAACACGAATGCAACAGTACCTCAAAAAGGCATGAGAATTTCTTAGGTAGTTCCATACATGGAAAGCTATACAAATACCCAGGGAGGAAAATGCAGAAATAGATGCATTGGCAAAGCCCGCGTCTGTTGCTGGTGTGACCAATGCAAAAAATATTCAGCCCTCGGCCAAACCCAGAATGAGATAAATTTTAATCATTTAACTTGGGAGTGGAGATACAAATTTGTGAACTTTTTGCAGTATGGTATTTTGCCTAAGGATAAAAAGAAATCTCGGTTGCTACGGTTGAAGGTTGTTCAGTATAGCCTAATACCTGGAAATTTATATCGCAAAATATATGGTAGACCTTTGGCACGATGCGTTGGACCTTCACAAACAGAATACGTAATAAGAGAAGTACACGAGGGGCATTGTGGCACTCATGTCGGGGGAATATTATTGGTAAAGACACTAATAAGAGCGGGATACTATTGAACAAAGAGAAGAGTAAGCGAAAAACTTTGTAGCAAGGTGCGATAAGTGCTAACGATACGCTAATAACATGCTGCAGCCTGCAGAATTGTTGCATTCAATTATATCGCCATGGCCATTCATGAAATGGGGGATGGATATCGTAGGACCATTGTCTCGAGCTAAGGGAAAGGTATGGTTTTTGTTAATTCTAATGGATTATTTCTCAAAAAGGGTAGAAACATGTGCCTTTAAATAAGTGCGAGAAAAGGAAGTTATGGATTTCATTTGGAGGAATATAATATGTCGATTCTGAGTCCCAAAGGAGATCGTTTTTTATAATGGGCCGCATTTCATAGGCACAAAAGTTACTAACTTTTTCCAAAGCTGGAAGATTAAACAGATTAGTTTTGCACCTTACCATCCAATGGCTAATGGGAAAACTGAGTCAACAAATAAGGTCATCATCAACAACTTAAAAAAGTAATTGGATGAATCAAAAGACATGTGTCTAGAAGTACTACCAGGTGTGTTATGGGTTTACCGAACAACGGCAAAAACTAGCATGGTAGAAATCCCATTTTCACTTGTATATAATAGAGATAGGCGAGCCAAGCACGAGGTACACACATACAAGTTAGGCAACAAATGAAGAAGAGTTAAGAGTAAATTTAAATTTGACGGAAGAGAGAAGAGAGCAACAATAATTCGAATGGAAACTCAAAAGTAGATGATTGAATGATACTATAACAGGAAGGCAAACCTGAGGTATTTCAAAATCGGGGACTTCGTCATCAAAAAGGTGTTCCAGTTAATGCAAGCGTTGAATGCAGGAAAGTTAAGTTCAAATTAGGAATGCACATATAAAGTTGAAGACAGTGCTGGAAAAAGGAGCGTACGAGTTGGAAACTATGGATAGAAAGATGTTACCATCTCATTAGAATGAAATCAATTCGAATAAGTACTACTTCTAAAAAAAGTTAATACACATGGTCAAGTATCACAAAAGTTCAATTTCACTTTGTTTATTTAAGTTTTACTAACCATTTTAGATGATCGGCAAAAAGCTAGCCTATATCAAATAATGATATTATACCCGAAAGACACACAGAATACTTAATTATTTCCAGTCTAGGTTACAACATTTCCGATGGCCAAGGGTTAAGTAGTCATCATCTAAAAGATTACCCTTAAGTCCCGTATGTATCTCCTTTTTCAGGGAAAAGAACCTGATCTAGTATTCGAGATCTCATGCTTCAGTATTCAAACACTAGGGTGACTATGCATATGGAAGAGTACAAGAGGAAAGAAGATGTACACCACAAAAGTATTGCTTAGCCAGAGTCAAAACCTTGAAGAAAATGTCAAAATTTCAAAGGTGTTCGAACTCGCAGAAAGAATGGACAGTAGAGAGTTAGAGAACCTATAGAATACTCCCACGAGCTTCTAGGTTAACGCCATAGATTTAATCTCGAGAAAATATACCCGCATTTGTAAACCTGTTATAAAGAAAGCAGTTATGAAAACGTTGTACAAGATTATTTATTAGTCAAAAAAAATAAAACTTCTTCAAATTACTTCATGTTTCATATCTTTGCACCAATATGGAGATGTGACGTCAGTGTTGTTAATATAAAAGGGACCTCTTTTATAAAAAGACTCGTGCATATTGAAGGCGCGGTCCTAAAGAATTTTTATGCAAATATAAGCTCAAAAACTTAAAGAGCAAAAAAGCATAATATGCAGAAAAAAGATATTTATATCATTTCCCTATAAATAGGGGAGGGAAGATATCCCAAAAACTACTCAAAAAAAAAAAAAAGAGATTCAACAAAAACCAGCACAAAGCCAAGCCACTTTCACAAAACCCAAGTGTAAAAACTAAGGAGCATCATCCATGGAGAAGAGGGATCAACTTGAGAAGATGAAGGTTGAATGTCAGCTTCACCAGGAGTAAGCCCATCTCTATCACCTTTGAAACCTTCATCCTCGGGTGTTGTGAAGCTTTAACGTAGCTGAGTTTGTTCAATTGCTTCTTTAGCCTTTGAAATTTCAATATTAAGGTCAAAAACCTCATGGCTAGCTTCAGTTAGAGTCTTAAAATGGGTGTTCAAGAAAGCCCAGCTAACATCAAGTGTCAATTTGTCTTCAAGAGCCTCATAATCCTTCTCCCACTTCTCAATTTCAACCCTCAACTCCTCTTTCTCTGCTTCTGAATCGTCATAAGATGCATTCAGATGAGTAAGAGAACTCTTAAGGAACTGAATCTTTCCCCACGAGGCACGGATGTCTTCTAGAGCTTGGGTGAGAATCCGCAGCAAATCACCCGCGTACACCTCTTTCTGATTAATGAGCTCTTTTAAACTTCTTATTTCTTCGGTTGCTTTGGAGTGCTTCTCAACGAAGGAGGGTTCTAATATGTCCTTGTCTTTTCAACTTGATTGGAGGAAGCCTTTAAAATCGCTGGTTCAACAATGGTTATCTTCAGTTATTGTTCTAAAGCTCCCTTTTCCTCAGCAAGAATTTCTTTCTCCATTTGAAGGCCTTCGAATTGCTCCTTCTAATTATTAGCCTCGGTGCACAACTCAATCATTTGTTGATCCGTCCAAGAAATCATTAACTCAATCACTTGTTGATCCGTCTAAGAAATCATTCTCATACTCTCAGTACCTGTCAAATTGATATATAAAAATACATGGAAAGGAAGTTACAAACATGAAAGGAAGGGGAGGAACATGAAAAGAGTAAAAATATACCTTGAGGGAGGAGTGTATGATATCATTCATCAAAGTTAAGGAACTGTGCGACTCAAGCTTCTTCCTTTCCATGGGGCCAAGTAATGGTTTTAACCATACAATTGCTTGACTAGATTTCTTCAACAAATTCCCACCATTGGGACTTCAATTAAAAGCTTCTGCATACCCCGTCTACCTCTAGAAGTCTTAACTTATTCACGAGAAGCAGCGGCAGGGACAACAACTGGGGTGGATTTAGGTAGGGAAGCAGGAGAAACAGGAGGATTGGCAGCAGGGGTAACTGATTTCATCGGAAGAGAGGAAAGTGGTGGCTCTTCTGAAACATGACCAAATTTTTTTTCAACCTCAAATCCTTGGGTGAAGAGTCTGTCAATGGGACGTGAGAGGCAGAGGGGGTTATCGAAATGACCAGCATCTTCATCAAAGGTGTTCAAGTGGACACTCTCTGGCTCATCAACAAGGGTAAAAGACCTCGGAGGGGGGTCCAAAGAAACATGAACTTCATCATCTTAAACCACGTGTCTTCTGACTCATGGTTTCCTCACTAAGGAGTCTTCTTCAGTATTTTCTTCATCTTCAGAGCCAGAGACTTCAAAATTCTTCCTCTTGGAGGAAGAAACACTTATAATTTGCTCTTGTGCAGAGCTTACAGAAAGCCTAGCAGAAGAAATAGAAGCGAGGCTGATGCCACGAATGGCAAACCCTAAAAAAGTATATCAAACGAAAAGAAAAGGATGAACAAGTAAGAAGAGAACCATGGGGGATAAAAATTCACTGTGGGTCTTCACTTTTCATCAAAATTTCCATGAGAGGAATTTCCAAGATATCTTGTCCATGGGTGCCACCAGTCAATGTTTTTTCTACCCAATCACGGAAGTCAGAAATTTTTATGAAGACTTCCATGGTTGCTGAAAAATGAACACACACTTATGTGAAGAAAATTAAACGTCAAGGAAAGCAAAGAAATAAGAGGAAAAAAATACTTAAGTGCAAAGTTTCTCTTTTCAGTGAAGGGCATATTCTCATGACGCACTAACTCACGAATGGGGACAATAATAAATCGAGCATACCATCCATGGCAATGGCCATCTTCGGGGCTGACTAAAACTCTTTTACTTCTAGCCGAGAGGGAAAAACACCTTTATGAAAAAGTTTCGGAGGATACAGGTGGAGCAAGTGACACAAGGTAAAAGGGGCAAAAACTAAACCTGACAAGTGACGAAGGCAAACAACTACCCTTCATACAATCAGACCTATTTGACCGAAGCAAATGTTGAAATTGCGAAAAAATTCTATAATCACGGGATCAATGGGAGGAGTAAACCCTAAGGTAAAGGGATACGTATAAATAAAGAAATAACCTTCATGATAAGAGGTGATTCTTTGATCGGCATAGGAGTCATTGCTAGAAAACTAGGTTTCCAGTGACATTCACGCCGAACCAAGGAAATGAGTCCCAGAGTAATCAAGCTAGGTAATGATCAGCTGGTTTAAGAGACATTATGGAAGAAACCTATTTTTTCATAGCTTCATGATCTAATATAAAAGAGAATTCTTGTAGGACAATCTCAGAAATATTGGGTTCTTGCATGGGTTCGTTATGATCTCTCCCTCTATAGAGGATCTAGGAGTTAAGAAAGCTCTAGCCCTAGAAGGAGAAGGCCTAGCAATACTACTTTGAGGAGTAGAATTATGAGTGGATAACGAGCCTAAACTACGTGAGTAGTAAAAGGAGGGAGTTCATCAACGATCACCACTTTACGCGGGTCTGAAGATGAAGAATGATTTAATGAACGAGAAGACATCCTTAATGGTGGAAGTACATGGAAAAGAAGAAGAACTGCAAGAGAAATTAGGGAGATGAATGCAAGGAAAAAGAAATGAATTTTCGAACGTGCTGAAACTATAGAACCAATTACGTGTCTTGAGCATTAAATAGACGTGACGTATGTCTCATTGATTCTAAAGAAGGCATTATGATAATCGGAAAAAAGAGGCAATGAATTCCCGCCATAAATACATACACTTCCCGAATATTCAGTAGAGAATATTCAAAAAGTGTGGGGGGAGGGGGGGGGGGTATTTGAATTGGTGAAAAAAAGGCATGACACGTGGACCATCAACAAGGTGGCAAGTGGCACTGTCTGTTAAGTAAATTAAAGGAATTTAAAAGGTACGCACGAAACACCACGGTGTTCCATTAAAAGATGTACTGGCCCTGACAGTTGGGAAAGACAAAATAAGTACGAGATGAATGAAGATCATAATAGGGGAAGGTTCATGAATCTCTTATTAATAAAGAAGGAAAATCGGCATTGATCTTGATTACGGGAAATTTTCAGTCATTGATGTAACTGTTACAATTATATATGATTCGGGTAATCAAAGCAATTAATATTATTAACAAGCCAAAATTAAGCAGGAAAGCCATTATAATTATATATCCTTATATAAGGACTCAATCCTCATTTATAAAGGCATATGAATTTTTATCAATATATGCAATTAGTCTTTTACTTTATTCAAAGTGGTTAAACTGCTATTCTAGGAGAGATTAGCGATCTATATTAAGCTTTTTTTCCTTACCTATCATTTCCATTATCCTTTTATTCTTTGAATTACCAAAAAAGCGAAGTAATTTTTCTTATCAGTAACCCAATTTTTTCTTGATATTAGCTGTGATCGAGAAATTTATTTTTGGGTTAAACAAAATAATACTTAAAAGATAAAAATGTGCAGAGCTTAAGAAATATTTATAAATTACATTACAATAAACTAATTAATTATGGTATTACATCACAATTTTGGGTTGGGTTGGTTTCGGTTTGACTTTTTTTAGTTCAAACCAAATCAAACTAATTATGGTTGGATTTCTTTTTTCCAATACCAAACCACAACGGATTTTTTTTATTTGACTCGGATTATCGGTTTGGTACGATTTAATTATCGGTTTTCTTTGTACACCCCTAATGGAGAGTATTGTTCCTGAGTTCAAATCAATATGGAAGTTCACCTTATTATTAGAAAAAGGTTTGGATCAACCCGATTTTCATGACACAATGCCCCAACCAATATATATATTTGTGCGCGCGCTAATGCTGAATTCTCAATCCATAAATCATAATTTAAATGTGTAATAGTTTAAAGGTAAAAAAATAAAACTCGAAACCTTCAAATTTAAATCTCTAATCCGTTTCTCACAAAAAGTTTACCTCTTTAGAGTGACGCTATGGATCTATTTGGTCACCAGCCATGGCAAATTAAGTTGTATGATATGAGTTGACCCTTTTGCCATGTGACCTTTCATTTCGTACGAAGCTTCAAAAGAAGTACTTACTACTAAACTAATAAGAAAACAATTTCAAAATATATATAACATAATAATCATTTCAAGATCGGAGACAGCCAAAAAATACGTTTTCCCTCAGGAAGTCTTCAAAGCTCGTCTGTCACTTAAACGTTGAATTTGAACTTCAACTGTTCTTTTTTAATTCTTTTTTCTTTCTAATCGTCAGGTCATCAACAGAGTGTGTATAGAATAATGAATATAAAATAATGTAGATGATTGGCGGTCGCCCTCAATTTTTAAATATATAGTATTAATTTTTTGAACGTTTGTGTGTAAGAATGGCGATAGGAGGAGACTTAGATTCAAGTGAATTTAAATATTTAATAATAGTAGTAGTTTGAAGACAAAGGGCTCCTTTTGTGGAATAACTACAACTATAAGAAACCTTCAAAAACTGTTCAAAGAGACCAACAAAAAAAGATTTTAATTTCAAGCTATGGAGAAAATATTGGATAACTCCATCCCAGAAACAGTTGTAGCTAGAAATCAAGGCAATAATCCTGAACAAGAAGCTGTCGGGAAAGCTTTAAAGGTAAAATTAATCTCTCTTAATTAGCTTCCTTCTTCATTCTCTGTGTGCATTTATATTTGAAGTCACAAATTTTAGTTTCGTTTGGAATTCGACCTCTATATTTAATTTTGGCAGAAAGTTCATTAGTTTCCTTCCAGGTTCATGGTAATGATGATACTTTAATTTCATGCATTAAAAGTTTAAACCTTTGTACCCTGAATTACATCGTGGGAGATATGTTTGACTCAACTATGATTTCTCTCCTCAATGGCTACCTATTTTGTTTCTATATGTTTTTAAAAAAAATATATATTTCGGTTTATATCAATCTTTTCAATAGAAAATTAAGAGTAAATAACACAATTAGACGATGTACCAATGATAGAGTTTGTTATTAAAACAGTTGTGTAACAGAATTTTGCGTAAATAGTGTTAGTCTATTATCACAACTCAACTTATATACGAGTTTGAATCTATTATCACAACTCAACTTGCATTGTATGCAAGTTTGAATCTAGTTTCGAAGTAAAAACTTTAGATGATTCCCCTAAATTAAAGGATATCTCACAGCTGGTCAATACCTTTCTTAATTAACGGACCGTGAATATTGTCTTTCATATAGCTGTATGAGATCTGACATATATAGCTACTCCAATTATTTTTGCTATGAAATGTTTTGGTTGAATTGAAAAAACAAACTTATATATAGGTGCCAATAATCCACTTCTTGCTTATCAATGATGTAATGTACTATTGTGAATGTAGGATGCTGAATTTAAGTCGGCCATAGCAGAAGTGAATGAGCTCAGACTAGAGAATTCAAGATTAAGAACGTTACTTGAACAAATACAGAAGGATTACAATTCTCTCCAAAATCGCTTCTCTAATATTTGTGAACCAGATCATAAGAAGAGTGTGAGCCCAACATGTACAACTGAAA
This sequence comes from Nicotiana glauca, assembly GCA_026770625.1. Taxonomy (NCBI): domain Eukaryota; kingdom Viridiplantae; phylum Streptophyta; class Magnoliopsida; order Solanales; family Solanaceae; genus Nicotiana; species Nicotiana glauca. The sequence goes on from MU729271.1 coordinate 74,158, forward strand.
ATGTTGGTGAAGAAGAATCTGAACTAGTCTCTCTTCGACTTGGGCGAAGTCCTAGTTGTAATGATGAGTACAAAAAAGATGATAAGAAAAGACATTCTTGTCAGTCCAGTGATGGGCTTAAACTTGGGCTGGACTACAACATTGAAGTATCTAAATCTGATCCCATCAAGCCCAATACTGATCCAAGCCCAGATAACATGTTAGAAACAAAAACAGAGAATGAAGTTTCACACCCCAGCCCAAGTACTAAGAGAGCTGGTGATGATGAAGTTTCCCAGCCCAATGTCAAGAGAGCTAGAGTCTCTGTTAGGACAAAATGCGACTACCCAACAGTAAGTAGAAAAATTCAATTATGATTTAATCTTTAAACGTATTAAGTGTGACTAATTCATTTCTCACTCTTCTTTTTCCTTAATACAGATTAATGATGGTTGTCAATGGAGGAAATATGGACAAAAGATATCTAGAGGTAATCCGTGTCCACGTTCATATTATCGGTGCTCAATCGCTCCATTATGTCCAGTGAGAAAACAAGTCCAACGATGTGTTGAAGATATGTCCATATTGATCACAACTTATGAAGGAACACATAATCATTCACTTCCAATTGAGGCTACTGCTATGGCCTCCACTACTTCAGCTGCTGCTTCAATGCTTCTTTCTGGCTCATCTACTTCTCAATCAGCTAATAAAGATTTGAGAAATTTGCCTAATAATTCGAAAACAACACCTCTTTATTTATCCAATTCTCATTCAAATTCAAATCCTTTTCCCACCATCACATTAGACTTCACCACATTCCCAACTACTTCATCATTCACTAGTTTCAACTTCCCTTCCAATTTCCAATCCAATACGGGATTTCTTTCTAACAGTTTGAACTTTTCCTCTCCTGAACCAGACACACTATCCAAAATTTTGGGCAGTGGGTATGTAGATTATGATTCTACTACTACATTACCATATAGCAAGAGCCTCGCAAACATTGGCTCATCAAATCTTGGAAGGCCATCCCCTGCCCAAAAACAATTTGACCAACCAATGCCTGGAAAGAATAATGACAGTAGTAGTAGTAGTAGTAGTAATAAATTGAAGGAGAATTCTTCTCAACAGGCTCTAACGGAAACGTTGACAAAGGCAATAGCATCAGATCCTAGCTTTCAATCGGTGCTAGCTGCTGCTATTTCATCAATGGTTGGTGCCACCAAAACTTGAACTGGAGACTGGATGATCAAATTCAGGTTCCAAATTCAAGTTCTAGAGCACAGATAATTTAAATGATGAAGTTTTGACGCTCTTGTTATTTGAGACAAGAGAGGTTGCTCTGACGGTAAACAGCTTCCACTTCCAACCAAGAGATTGTTAGTTCGAGTCTCCCCAAGAGCAAGGTGAGAAGTTCTTGGAGGGAAGGATGCCGAGTTTCTATTTGGAAACAGCCTCTCTATCCTAGGGTAGGGGTAAGATCTGCGTACACACTACCCTCTTCATACCCCACTAAGTGGGATTATTTGTTGTTATCGAAGTTTAGTCAACAAGAGATATTTTACTTAAACGTTCTTTATTTTTTTGTCATTAATTTGATAGCTTTCATATATACATAAGTGTAAACTCTTTGACTGTTTTAATTAGTCATATTGATGATGCCCTTTCTTTCATGTTAATTAGCCAAGCAAAACATGTTAGCTTATGCTTTTAGATCTGATTTTCTTAGGTTCTTTTGTGGTAGTTAACATTTGGTCAAGGGAGGCAAAAAGTTCTCCTAAGTTTTCTTTTAATGGTGGTCATGTCTAAGCCATTTTACGCCCATTTCGACTAATTCACTCGATATTTGTTACCAGTACACCCATATGGACAATGGATAACTCTTCCGCAACAATTTAGACAATGGAAATTATTTACCTAGTGTTCACACACTAAAATTTGAACCTTGATTCCCGAGGTTGTCTCTCCGGCCCTTCGGTTGTTAGGGTTTTGCTCTGAATTTCTAATATATTTGTACTTTCTTTTTTGATGGAAGGGAAAAAGATTTATAAAAAGAATAAATCTCCTTCATATACCTTATCCTTTTTTTGGAGGAAAAGTTTTTGACATCTATATATTGAGTCATCAAAAGAGTCTTGTTTAGGGGGATATTTTTCTCTCAATAATTCTTTTTTCCTACTAATTTTTATATGTAGGTCAATTAACCAAACCCATTATAGTATCCTATTTTATTATAATTCTTTTGTCGTCTTGATTTATCATCTACCAAGTTTTGTATTGTTAGCTTTCGCATGCACCAATTTAAACGATAATGAAGACTTATCCAACAAATTTGAACGTGATGCTACATGCGGAGATAAATTTACATTCACAAATATTCTAAATCCTTGTTGATGCATCATTATAAAAATAAAAACTAACTTTTAATCCATGTTTGGGTCACTTTTAAGCAATGTCAGTTTTAAGCCATACCTGCTTGTAACATGGGAGCTCTAATACGAGTTTTAACTCATGTTATTTTTAAAGCCTGTGCTACTTTCAATAAATATCAGTTTTAACATGATTACCTAGTTATACTATAATAAAAACGTATTTATTATCTTTATTTAGGTTCCTTATTAATTACTTTATATACCTATATTTACTAGTTTTATATAAAAACATAAAAAGGAGGAAATGAAACATACCTTAGATGCTGGGTATTAGTTACACATAATCCTCCTACATTTAAGATGCTCTTCCTTTTTCAAAGGATTACAAAACACCATCTATCTTTGTACTTACCCACCGGTAAGAAACCTGTTGATACCAAAATCATCACCTTTCTTTCATACAAATCAACCAATCCTCTCTCAGTCTCCCTCATACAAATCAAACTATTATCTCTCTAAAATTGTAGCATCATATACTTATGGGAATCAATTCCACCAACAACCATTAAAAAGTTCAACTATTGACAAATCCATCAACATTATCTCTGAAATCGTAGGTGGGAGGGGGGGGGGGGGGGGGTCTTCCATTGACGTACCATTAAAAAGCTTCGAAGCTTTAAATTAGATATTCAGATTTTACGAATTTGTGATTTTTTGGATTGAGTGTTCTTGAAAACGATTGAAAATATCCTTTAGAGTTTATATGTCAATTTTAAGAGAGATTCGTTAAGTTTAAAGTTGGTTTTAGGTTGAATTTCTAATTGAAACTCGAGGGAGAAGAAGTTTCGGAATTGTATTACGATTGTAGGATAAATTTATCATAATTGTATCTGAGTTGTATTTGATACGTCAATACCTAAGACAATTCCGATACAATGCTAATACTATTAAAATATAATATTGTATCATAATTTAAGTTTAGAGTTGATTCTAGGTAGATGTTTTAAATTGAAACTTGAAAAAGATGAAGATCAAAGTTGTATCATAATCTAGAATTGTATCAAACTGTATCGCAATTTGTACCTAAAACAATATATGATACATTGCTAATACAAATATAATACGATATTATATTAGTTTAAGTTTAGAATCGGTTTTAAGTTGTATCAGAATTGTGTAAGAGTACTTTCAGGATTGTATGATATGGTTATCATACAATCGCTGAATATTTTTTTATTTTCAGTGTTGTCCGGTCTCCAATAAAAGAACGATGCGATTGATGATTTAATAATAAAAAGTTGTCGTCAATGGTGGGAAGAGAGAAGATGGAGATTCTAGGCATAGATTTAGGGATCTTGATGTAAAAAAAAAATGAGAGAGAAGAGGAAAGGGAAAAAAGGAAAGGATATAATTGAATCCCTTAATTGAAAGCACTAATAATGAGATGAGAGCCTTTTAAGGAGAAATCTACACAATTTGTAAGAAAAACCTAGATACTTATTAAAAACTGCAAAACATAGAGAATATTAGTAAATAAGTTTCTAATATAGTATAGCTAGGTAAAAATCCTAGAAAACTACCCTCTATAGCCCCTCAAAATTTTAATAGCCCATCTTTTTATCCACTTACAGAAAATGGCCTTTCGGCCCAATTTATTTGTAACTTATAGCCGTTATCTATTTTAAATGCATTTATCTTCCCAAAACAACATTTAATTCTAGCCTTTTTTCTTTCTTTCATTCTATCCAATACACAATTTTTTTCCCATTACCATTTTCATTCATATCCTCTTTTTTTTTCTCTATGTCTTCTTCGTCTTCCTTTTATATTTTTTTTTTGGTTATTTTCTTATTATTTTCCTTCCATTCTCTATCTCCTATTTCAAATCTATATTTTTTCTCTTTATTTTTTTTTTTACTTCTCATCGGAAAAATTTATTTGAGGATTTAGAAAAATCACAAATTTTTCAATCATTAAATTTACTCAATTATGATGCATGATACAATAGTGGCAGCAAAAGTCATGGGGTTTTCTAGTCAAGCTGCTGCTTCTTCTTCTTCTTCTTCTTCTTCAGTCATAATAGTATTTTGTAAGTGAAGAACTTTTACAGCGAGTATCGATGGTGGGTCTGGATTTAATGAGGTATTTGGATGATACTTTTATATATATATATATATATATATATATATATATATATACACACACACACACATTGTATATATTTTATACATAAGTGTATCTTGTATTTTTCAGTGCATTTTGTATATTTTTTGTATAGTGATAGTCTGTTTTGTATATTTTTTGTATATTGACGGTCTAACTTGTATAGTGACAGTCTATTTTGTATATTATTTGTATAGTAACCATCTATTTAGTATATATTTTGTATAGTGACATTCTATTATATATAAAAAAATATGCAGAAGAGACAAAAACAGAGGAAATAATTACAAAGTATTGACCAGAAGTTGCAATAACACTAGATGATCAGTTCTTGGGTCACATTAATCTAAAATCATATTAATTTTTCGATATTCCAGAATATTAAAATCATTTTACAGAGATGGAATAAAGAGAAACTCTTAGAAATTAAAGAATACATGACAATCATCCCTTTTTGTCAATTCTAATTTCCAGGGGCAAAAGTTCAACTATAGTATATACTTACAATCAATAACGTCATGTTTAAGGTATTATAAATTGTCACAGTTACTAAACTCTAAATTGAGTGAGTTTTATTTTAGCTTTTGCACAATCCAAAAAGCAATAAGCAAATATCCCAGAAAGAGAAGCACAAGTTCTTATCATAAAGAATCAGAATTAAATTAAAAATTCTTAGAAATACATAAATGGTCAATCAAACTATTCAAACTAAAATAGAAAATTCAGTAAAGGGAAAGAACTTAATTTACCAGATGAGCAAAAATTGATAGTATTAAGGTGTGTTTGAGTTGAAGTCAAGGTTTGTATATAGCGTTTAAGTTATTTCCTTTGTTTTTGCTGGCGGTCGATAAGCTATATAAGGTTCAATATCGTTTGGAAAACGATTGTGAAGAACAGAAAATACGGAAATTGCTGAAGAAAGAAGCAGAAAGTGGTAGTTTGGGCTAGCCACCAAAATTACTTTTGGGCTATAAATTGTGTATTATAATTATGGGCTACCGAATGATATAGATTTGGTCCGAGTGGATATAAATAATATTTTCTCTTTTAACTAATGCTTATTCTTAATGCGTGAGCTCCTTTTAACCCATTCTTAGGCTTCTTTCAACTAATACCAAGATTTTTCCATCTATACCTATTTTAATCATGGCAAGCAAGAGTGATGAAGATTATGTGAAGAAGTTGACTCAAGTTTTGCCAAGAAAGCTCAAGCCAAGGGCAGAATTGTTAGGATGCTTCCCTGAATTTTTAATCTATTATGACTCTTTTTCTTGAAGGAAAGGAAAAAGACTTCTAAAATGAATAAATCTCTCTTATATAACTTATTCTTGAAGGAAAAGTCTTCGACATCTATAAATTGAGGATCTCTGCTTCTCACAATAACAACAAAAAAAACATCCATGATGTAGTTATCAAAAGAGTGTTCTTTAAGGGGAGATTTTTCCCTCAATAGTTTTTTATTTTTAAACTAATTTTTATATGTAGGTCAATTGACCAAACCCGTTATACTATCCTATTTTAATATAATTCTTTTGTCATCTGATTTATTGTCTATCGAATTTTGTATTGTTAGCTTTCGCATGCACCATGTTATTTCAATCCCAATAGATGCCTCGTTAAGAGCAATTTTCCAGAAAATTTAGGGGCAGAAATACAATAAACTAAAAGTTATAAGATCAAGCATTTAATTTTGGAAAAATAATTTGTTAAATGCATGTCTATTAATCTTATAAGTAATTTCTTTGGCAAAATATATGGTTTACCCATTAAACTTGCACAGAAATTCCTGTTACATGATTAGTCGGAATTTTAACATGTTTCATGCCCCTACTTGCCTATGCTTTGGTTATAAATTACTACCAAATAGTCCCAAAATGCTCACAAGTTGTGCTTGATTGCAGATTGGATCGATAAAATGACAAATGTCAAAGATCGGCTCAAAAAGGAGTAAAACCTGCTCAAGTGTCAAAGACTAAGTGAATTGAGGAAAAGAGAACCTAGAGCGGACCGCGCAAAAGTGAATGCGGTCACACTGGAAGGTTCAGAGAGTTGACATATTCAGGCTGGAGGCAATGCGGGTGCGGTACGATTCTCGCGGTCCGCAGTCAGGCTCCACAGCCGCGCTACTCTTTTGTATGGTCCGCGGAGCAGAGATTCAGAGAGCTCACAATTTGCCAATTCCAAGCAATGCGGTCCGCGGTCGTACTTGTGCGGACCGCGCCAACTTCCACCAAGGCCACGGTGCACTTCCACGCGGTCCGTGGTCCCCAACTTCAGAGAAGCAAAAATGTAAAGTCCAAGAGCCAGTGTGGCCGCGGTCTATTTTGTGCGGCCCACACTGACCCCGCAAGGGTATTTTTGTCTAGTTTTTCCAGCCTAGTATAAATAGAACATTTTACCATTTTTAGGTCAAGTTTTATATTCTGAAGCTGCACTCGTGAGACTTGGTTTTGTAGCCATTTTTGGCACTTTAGCTTTAAATTCTCGATAGATTCTTGTAGTTTTCAATTGGTAATTAATTAATATGTTTATTTCTTCATTTTCTCCCTTAATCATGTGTAGATAAACCCATTAGCTAGGGTTATGGCTCAACCCTAGTGTGAATAATTGATGAGTGTTGCCATCTAGAGTTAGATTGATATTAGGTGTTTTCTATTTGGGTTGATTTTATGTTCTTATTTAAGAATTGGTAGTTGCAAACATTGATTCAAGCTTAGTGGGTTTGACTCTTCTTGAGAAAGAGAGTCTATGACCCCAAAATTGACCCAACAAGGAATTGGGATGAACTCATGAGAAATGATAGTCCCAATTAACGAATTAAATATCGAGAGAGTAATCACCCTACTTGAACCCTAGTTGCTTGGCCTAATTTGCCTACCCATTTGGTCTCGAGAGAGTCAATTGGGAAAAATCACTCTCTCTACCGAGAGGCGTGAGAGTGGGTAAAATTGTGCAACTGTTATAGCATAAGACCCAAATATGTCAATCTATCCTTAGTAACATCTACCCATCAATTAGCCACCTAGGTGATGTCACGACCCTAGTGCCCTTCTTCCCATTAGATACAACTTAGCAATATTCTCCTAACATAATTTAGTGTTAATCATTAGTTTTATAATAGTAGGTATAAAATCAAAAACCAAGAATGTTTGAAGTGACATAAGGAGTACAAACACATCCATAGACTAGGCAGAAAATCCAACTCCACTTCTAGCTCCCTGAGAAAATCAATCCCGACCTCTATTCAGGTAAAAGCTATTGCGACCCGCTCTTCCTACGTTGGTGTAGCGTCGAGTTGGCAGCGATCACTTTTTGGTGCCGTTGCCGGGGAGCTTACGGTGTTGACTATCTATTTAGTTAGTTTTGTGTTTTGCTTCTCTTTCCTTCTTGTTTACCAATTTTGTTTGTGTCGATTACTCAGGTACAAATGTCTCTTAATGCCAATGACCCTCTTGGAAATGTGAGTGCGGGGGAGGAGGTTGACGATCTTGATCATGATGAGCTTCCCTTACCTCAAGCTCCACGTAGAGGCCGTCGGGCCAATGCAAATGACAATAACAATACTCCAGACCATCTTCTGCCACTGCCAAGAGTGGCTCCAAGAGTCCTCCAGAATCAAGGATATGCAAGTTCCATCGTTCCTCCCCGAATCCGGGCGGGAAACTTTCAAATTACAAATGTCATGTTGACCTTGCTCAAGCAAAGAGCGTATTTCACGGGCGCCTCCGATCAAAATGCCTACAAACACTTGAAAGGGTTTGTAGATGTATGCTGGGGTAGCAAGCAAACAAACGTGTCCGAGGATGCGTTGAGATTGAGGCTTTTCCCATTCTCTCTTCGAGGCAAAGCGTTGGATTGGTTAGAAAGTCTCCCCAATCATTCTATCACCACATGGGATGAATTGGCGGACAAATTTATTGCCAAGTTCTTTTCTCCAAGTCATATGGCGGATTTGCGGGATGAAATCCTAGAATTCAAGCAAGAGCCAACGGAAACTTTGCATGAGATATGGGAAAGATATAGAGGAGTACCCTAATAACGACATGACCGAGGCGATAATACAACAAACTTTTTATCGGGGCATCAACACCACGAATCAGTGCATTGTGAACAAATTAGCCAGAGGGAATTTCATGAAACTTTCTCACCAAGAGGCATGTGATGTACTTGATGAAATGGCCGACACCTCTTAAGCATGGAAAAGCCAAGCAAATGTGCCCTAAGGTGATCCCACGATCACTCATTTGCACAAGGAATTGCACGACCATAGCCAAGCTATTACCGAGCTCACAACAACTATGAGTCAATTGGCTAAGATGCAATTGCAACAAGTCCAAAACCCGCGCCAAGTCAATGCAATGGAAAGTGTTTCTATGTTAAAAAGGAGGCAAAAAGGCAACGACAACCTCAAGGTAATTGTGAGCAATTTGACAACAACAATGATGGTAGTAGTTATTCGAATGAGTGCTATGATGATCAAAGCGAGGAATGTCAATATGTCAATAACTACCAAGGAAATAAAGGAAATCAAGGGAATCAACATTGGCGTCCCCAAGGAAATTGGGGAAATCAACAAGGCGGTGGTAATTGGAATAATAACAACCAACAACAAGGTGGTTGCAATTGGAACAACAACAATCAAAATAACAATTGGGGTAACCAAGGTAACAATCAAGGTAATTGGAACGGGAACAACAATAATTGGAGCAACAACAACAATCAAGGAGGGTGGAATAATAGCGGAAATCAAGGCAACTGGGGGCAAGATTTTCAAAGGCCTCCCATGTACCAACAACCGAACAATCCACCTTTGCTTCAATCTCAAGGGTCTAGTTCTCCGGGTAATGATATGGGAAGGATAGAAATGATGTTCGAACAAATGATGAAGAAGAACCAAGACTCCGATGCTCAATTGGCTTCCCACAATACCTCTATTCGGAACTTGGAGGTACAATTAGGCCAAATATCTCAATCATTGAATACTCGACCTAAGGGTGCTCTACCAAGTGATACGGTAGTGAACCCAAAGGGAGGTAACAATTATGTGATGGCGGTTACAACTAGAAATGGGAGAGGCGGTGATGTGTATGCCTCGAAACAAAATCAAGTTGTGGATGATAATGCTGGAATCCAAGAAGATGTGGGTCCATTGGTTTTTGAAGATGTGGTTGAACAAAATATAAACAATGATGTGCATATTGATATTGATGATGAGGCCGAGGTGGAAACACAAGATGCCGTGAACCCATCTAGGGAACACGTGATTGATATACCTAAGCCGGTGGTGCCCAAAGCCAAAGGCACCTTTTCCTAGACCACCTCTACCGTATACTCAACGGCTAGCAAAGCAAAAGAGTGACAATCAATTCAAAAAGTTCATTGACATGATGAAGAGCCTCACAATCAATGTCCCTTTGGTTGAGGCACTTGAGCAAATGCTGGGCTATGCAAAGTTTATGAAAGATTTGGTAACAAAGAAGAGGTCAATAGAGTGCAAAACAATTAAGATGACTCATCAAGTGAGTGCTATCATGCATTATATGGCCCCGAAACTTAAGGACCCCAGAGCTTTTACTATCCCTTGCACTGTTGGTAGTGCGGATTTTGCCAAGGCCCTTTGTGATTTGGGGGCTAGCATAAATTTGATGCCTTATTCGGTCTTCAATACTTTGGGAATCGGGCAACCTAGGCCAACCTCAATAAGACTTCAAATGGCGGATCGATTAATGAAGTGAACCTTGGGCATAATTTATGATGTTTTGTCCGTATTGATAAATTCATATTGCCGGCCGACTTTGTCATATTGGATTGTGAGGTGGACTTTGAAGTGCCGATTATTCTTGGGAGACCTTTCCTAGCTACGGGGAAGGCCTTGGTTGATATTGAAGTGGGTGAGTTGACATTCCGAGTGGGAGATGAGAAGGTGGTATTCAATGTTTACAAATCAATGAGACAACCCAATAGCACAGAGGTGTGTTTATTTGTGGACAATGTCACAGCTGTGATAGTGGATCACACAAGTTCCATGATAAGTGTTGAAGATCCTCTTGAGGCCGTGCTTCTTAACATGGATGTCGATGATGATGCTAGCAGAGTGGAGTGTGTGAATGCATTGCATGGTATGGGTTCATATTCATATGAGCCTAGGAAGTTATCTTTGGATCTTGAAAACCACAAAACTCTACCAACAAAGCCATCGATTGAGAAGCCACCGGTGTTGGAGTTGAAGCCACTTCCTCCACACCTCAGGTATGTATTTTTGGGCTCTAATTCAACTCTTCTAGTTATTCTTTCTTCTTGCCTTACTAACTTGCAGGTTGAGGCCACTTTAAAGATGCTTCAAAGGCAAAAAAGGGCAATAGGATGGACTTTGGCGGACATTCGGGGGATAAGACCCTCTTTTTGCATGCATAAAATCATCTTGGAGGAGGATGCAAGGCCTTCACTTGAACATCAAAGAAGAATAAATGAGGCGATGCAAGAAGTGGTAAAGAAAGAGGTTATCAAGTGGCTTGACGCCAGTGTGGTTTATCCAATTTCCGATAGCTCATAGACCTCTCTAGTCCAATGTGTGCCAAAGAAAGGAGGGATGACGGTGGTGACTACTCACAACAATGAGCTTATTCCCACTCGAACCATTACCGGGTGGAGGGTTTGTATGGAATACCAGAAACTCAACAAGGTGACCCGTAAGGATCACTTCCCCTTGCCATTCCTCGATCAAATGCCTGATCACCTTGCGGGGCGAGCTTTCTATTGCTTTTTGGATGGGTACTCGGGCTACAATCAAATCTTAATTGCCCCGGAGGACCAAGAGAAGACCACTTTTACATGCCTCTATGGTGCATTTTCTCTCCCGGATGCCATTCGGGTTGTGCAATGTTCCGGCGACCTTCCAATGTTGCATGATGGCTATTTTCACCGACATGGTGGAAGACATATTGGAGGTCTTTATGGATGAATTTAGTACTGTTGCTGATTCCTTTGAAGAATGCTTGGTAAATTTGGATAGAGTCTTGGCTCGATGTGAAGAAACTAACCTTCTTCTCAATTGGGAAAATGCCATTTTATGGTTGAAGAAGGTATAGTGTTGGGTCAAAAGATTTCTAAGCATGGGATTGAGGTAGACAAGGCTAAGATCGAGGCGATTTCAAGGCTCCCCCCCCCACTTCTGTCAAAGGGGTGAGGAGTTTTCTTGGGCATCCCGGCTTCTACCGGCAGTTTATCAAAGATTTCTCGAAGGTTGTGAATCCACTTTTCAAGTTTCTAGAGAAAGATGCCAAGTTTTTTTTTTGATGAAAAATGCATGAAGGCCTTTGAAATTTTAAAGCACAAGTTGAATACAACTCCTATCATCACCGCACCCAATTCGAGTTTGCCATTTGAACTAATGTGTGATGCAAGTGACATTGCGGTGGGGGCGGTGTTGGGTCAACGAGTTAGCAAAATGTTCCATCCCGTGTACTATGCAAGCAAGACTATGAATAAAGCTCAACGGAATTACACGGTGACGGAGAAGGAATTGTTGGCAATTGTATTTGCCATGGAAAAATTTAGGCCATATCTTATGGGGGCCAAGGTGATTGTGCACACGGACCATGCCGCCCTTAGGTATTTGATGACCAAAAAGGATTCCAAGGCAAGATTGATGAGATGGGTGTTACTTCTTCAAGAATTTGACTTAGAAATAGTGGACCAGAAGGGAAGTGAGAATCAAGTTATGGACCATTTGTCTCGGTTGGAGGAAGAAGGGAGGCCATGTGACGGCCTTGAAATAAATGATACATTCCCCGACGAGCAACTTCTTTCCGTGTCAATGTGTGACATGCCATGGTTCGTGGACATCGCCAACTTTATTGTGACCGGAATTGTCCCGTGTGAGCTCTCTTCCAACCAAAGGAAGAAACTCAAGTGGGATAGTTTGGACTTTTATTGGGATGATCCGTACTTGAATAAAATTTGTACGGATGGTATGATTAGAAAATGTGTCCCGGAAGGTGAACAATTGAGCATTTTGGAGGCTTGTCACTCATCCCCGTATGGTGGCCATCATGGAGGGGTGAGGACGGATTCAAAGGTCTTGAGTTGCGGTTTCTATTGGCCGACTTTGTTTAAAGATGCTAGTGATTTGGTAAAGAGATGTGATGCATGCCAAAGAACTGATGAAATTTCAAAAAGGCATGAGATGCCCCTCAATACGATTCTCGAGGTGGATATTTTTATGTTTGGGGCATCGATTTCACGGGTCCTTTCGTGAGCTCTTGTTGGAACACTTATATTCTCGTGGCAGTGGACTATGTCTCAAAGTGTTTTGAAGTCGTGGCTTTACCCAACAATGAAGCCTAGAGTGTTGTGGCATTTTTGAAAAAGAGTATCTTCACAAGGTTTGGCACTCCTCATGCTATCATTAGTGATGGGGGGTATCACTTTTGCAACAAGGCTTTTGATTCATTGCTCGCCAAGTATGGTGTAAATCACAAAGTGACTACCCCTATCATCCTCAAGCTAGTGGTTAAGTGGAAGTCTCCAACCGAGAAATAAAGAGTATCTTGTCCAAAACCGTCAATGCAAATCGGACCGATTGGTCCAAAAAGTTAGATGATGCTCTATGGGCCTACCGGACCGCGTACAAGACCCCAATTGGTATGTCTCCATACCGGTTGGTATTTGGGAAAGCATGTCACCTACCAATGGAATTGGAGAACAAAGCTATGTGGGCCTTGAGAAAGTTGAATTTGGAATGAGATGTTGCGGCAAATCTCCGTGTTAAACGACTTAATGAGCTTGATGAATTTAGATTTCATGCCTACTCCAGCTCGTCCTTGTATAAGGACAAGATGAATTATCTTCATGACAAATATGCTCGGGGAAAGGAATTCAAAGTTGGTGATTTGGTCCTCTTGTTCAACTCCCATCTAAGGTTGTTTCCCGGAAAGCTAAAATCAAAGTGGAGTGGGTCATTTGAAGTTGTATGTATAACCCCATTTGGTGCTTTTGATCTAAGGAACAAGAATGGTAAAATATTCAAAGTCAATGGCCATCGTGCGAAGAATTATCTTAGGAAGATTGATGATAGCCATATGGTGGTTATGGTTCATTTCAAATGATGTGTCGATAACCCGCGTCGTGCCACGAAGTTAAATCAGGCGCTTCTTGGGATGCAACCCATGTGTTTTTATTTTCCTTTGATTTTCTTTGTAATTTAGGATTTTTGAGCTAATTGGTTGTGGGATGTTGCAGGGATTGTGTTGACACAGTGCAAAATAAGTTTAAAAAAAATTGCACAGTCTCTGAAGTTTGCCAGTGCATCTACAGTGCACATTGTGCGGTCCACACTATTATGAGCTAAAAATGATGGTCTCTGAAGTTTTCCACCGCGGCCGCAGTCCAGTTAGTGCGGTCCGCGGTGGACCTTCGCGGCCTAAGTCTACTTTTACGCGGTCCGTGGAGGTTTCCTACTGAAACTTCATTCGGTGAAATCCAGCGCGGTCCTTGGTCCGTTTTGCGCGGCCGGCTGGTAGGTGAGTATGGGGCCCGCATCATTTTCTATAAATAGAGCCCTAGGGTCTCAGTTTAACCTTTTCGAACTTTGAAAACTCTGAGCCCTAGAACTACTGTTCATCCCTTTCTGAGACCGTAACTCTTGCTTGCTTAGACTAATTGCATTCAATCGTCACAAACCTAGTAACATTTCATGCATTTGTGATTAATTAAATTTATATTTTCATTTTAATTGCTTGTTCAGTAGTTTTAGCTTCTTCTTCTTTATTTAATTGTTAGTTTAGTATAGTTTGAAACCTGGGTGGTGTTCTTAATGTGCATACAGAGTGGGCAAATGAGTAGGGACAAAGTTGGTGTAAAAATTTGAAAAAAATGGAAAAAATGCAACCCTGACTTAGTTCCTGTAAACCCTAGCCTCAGTGGCCCGCGGTCCTTAGCGCGAGCTGCGGTGCCCTAACGCGGTCCGCATTGCCTTTCTATACGGACTGCGGTGTTCATTGACTGCAAGCTGATTTGTTTCCAGCGTGGCCGCATTGCACTTAGCGCGGTCCGCTCTAGCCTACCGTGGTCGCGACCCCATTTTGTGCGAACCGTGGTGGGAGATTTAGAGAGTTGTTATTTTGGGCCTTGGCCCAGCGCGAACCGCGATCATCTTAATGCAGTTTGTAGTGCCTCCAATACGGTCGCATTCTTGTTTGTACGGACCGCAATGCTGTTTTCTGCAACTGTGTTATGCAATATTGCATTTGTTGTCTGCAATCTATTTCATACATCTGTTTCACTATCGGTGCTTAAACTAACAATGTTAGATGTGTGTGTCTGCAGATAATGGTAAAATAAAGAGGCGGCAAGGGATCACAACAACCCGGGAGAGGTGGTTCCTCCCGAGGGGGTAAAGGCAAGAGAGTAGCAAAACTCATTCCCTAGGCTCGGGAGAATATAAAAAAGACCCGGAAGCTGATAAGAGATGTAGATAAAGCTACCTCTCATTCCTCGAGGGGTGAGTATATGCCTTCCAAGGACATATTCTCAAATTCAGCCCCAACTCACATAACCAGCCCCTTCCACCTAACTGATACCCCTCCAGCATCACCCACCAGCAAAAAACTAATAAATATAGTTTCGAATTCATCTAGCGCGTCTGAAGACGGTAATGGAAACTACTCCACCTCCCCTACAACTTCATTATCTGGGGAGAGTGCAGGCAGAGGTAATAGAGGTGGTGAGGACAGTGATGAGGAGGTACCCTAGAGTGGTATACCTCAAGTTGGGGGTGTTGACCGAACTAGAGATCCCTCAGCTTGGGAGGATAGGTTCGTCAGTCAGTTAGCATTCCACAAGTTTAGGGTATGATGGCCTAAACGAAAGTTGATTCTGGAAAGGAGTTTCATTGAGCGAGACCTTCTACCTCTACTTCCCAATATGCATAGACAATTTCACACTCGAGTGGGTTGGGATCATTTTCGGGGTAATTGTGTAAAGGCAAATGAGCACATGGTCAAAGAGTTCTATAGCAATGTGGCCCACATCTTGAAGGGCACCAAGGTAACCAAAGTGCGGAACAAAAAGGTGATCTTTACTGGGCAGGCACTCAATGAATACTTAGGGTTTGATGATGAGGATGCGACCCTTTATAATGAAAAGTTGGCAATGGGTGATGAAGTTCGTCCGTGGTTAGTCTCATACCTGGAAATCTCGGGTACTATTCCAGAGTGGGTGCAAGCCGGAACCAAAATCTTTCAGAAGAATTTCAACTTTAAGGCTCGGGGTTAGTTGTCTTTTGTGTGCAGTCGGCTTGACCCCTACCCAGGATCAGACTATTTCACTTACCTGGTCTGTTCTTGTTGCTTCCATTTTGGCCGGTTACCCTATTAATGTGGGCAATGTGATGTCCCGTGTGATTACTACTATGGGGCAAGAGCATGATCGGAACTACCCATTTCCCAATACCGTCACCATGTACTTCAAGGACCTGGAAGTGGAGAAGAAACCATTTGATATCAAGGTCAAGCCAGTGGCTCCATTCACCTGGTTCAGTATGAAGGGCCCAGACAACCCTAAAGACAAAAACTACAAGCCACCTGCCTCTGCCCTAACTGGCCAATCTGAGGAGCCAGTTGAGGTAGAGCCTTCTACTAAGCCTTCTGTCATGCCTACTGCCACTATAGTTAAGGACTTGCCTCCAGGACCTTCCTCTACTGCTGGTCCCAGTACTTCAGCTGACCTGGGAGTCCCATCACTGCCCATCAGTTGAGCCAGACATTGGCCAGTTTGAACAACTGGATGTCACCTGCGACATCCAAGTTGTTTACATTGTATTCCTCTATTGAGACCCAGTTAGCACCTCAGCCAGCTCAGATTCCTCAGTCCATTGAGGACACTTTGAAGAAACTCCTGGAGAACCAGGAAAAGATTATGGAGACACAGACTGCCTTGTCTACAGCAGTAAAGTCACATGGCAAGGCTCTGAAGGAGCTTGCCAAGGAGCACAAGAAGATGAGGAGATCACGGGCTTCCAAGGAGTCTGTGAAATGGCTCAGGGCAGATGTGGACAGGCTATTGGTAGAACAGATGCCTCTAGACTTTCTATTCGGGGACCCTGAACCAGCAGCAACACCAGTAGCAGAGCCACAGTAGGAACAGGCACCCAGGCAGCCAAGGAAGAAGAGGAAGCTCCCCAGTACAGCTGATGCGGTTATTGAGGTAGCAGCACCATAGGAGGCCTCCTCCAGTTTGCCACATAATGCACCTAACATCCAGTCGGTCCAGGAACAGGCCCCAGTCCCAGCAGCTGAGCAGCAGGAGACCGGGAATCAGTCTGAGGTTCCCGCACATATAGAGGACCTGGGGACCACTAATGATCCCATGCAGACGGACCAGGCTTAGGGAGCTCGTATATCCTTTCTTGTGACTTTTTGATGCTTATTTTGATAGTTGGCATTGGGAACACTGCCAGCTTTTATTTGTGGGGGTGCGCCCTACCTTTTTTTGTTTTATCTAGATGATTGTATATATTTAACTTAGTTTATGTTTCTGTGATTTTCTATTTTGGTCTGTATATAACTTTACATTTAGCTACCTTTATCGTACTTTTTATTCTCTCTTTGATCTGTATATAAAGTTATATTTTTGTAATATTCATCCCCCGTTGTATATTCTAATCCCCTATTGTAAATATTCATTCTATTTTCTATTTTCATATTTTCATAAGAATTTTTCAATTTTAGCTTCGTAGTTAGGCTCGCAGCCTTTTTTTTTTTGGCTTTTTCAATAAACCCTTGGTTTTCTTAATGCCACGGTTCTTTCCAAGGGTGGAGTATTGTGTGAACCAGGTGGCTCTTCCCGATGATGGATGGCGTGACAACCTTCTTAAGGGTTTGAGTTCGTTTTTGCCT
The DNA here is from genome assembly GCA_026770625.1 of Nicotiana glauca. NCBI lineage: Eukaryota > Viridiplantae > Streptophyta > Magnoliopsida > Solanales > Solanaceae > Nicotiana > Nicotiana glauca. Next base: position 91,571 of record MU729271.1, read on the forward strand.
TTTCTTTTGTTTTTAGTAGTTTTTAGTTAAGGGTACTTCACGCATAGCTTCACTTGGACCTAACACATTTGCCTTTGATCCCATGGTCAAAGACAAGTGGTTGTGTTTATGATGGTGAAAGTAGTGAGCTTGAGACTCTTGGGTTGTTCAAACAAACATCATGTGGTCTTTCGGGACTATTGTGTGCTCAATCATATCTAAGGTTGTTGTGGGCCCCCGACTCTATGTCTTTAGCGATCCTTGAATGTGTGTGGTGAGAAATTGAATTATGAGTCTGAGTCCCGAGCCAATGGTCTAGAATTTGCCCTGAATGTTTGTTGAGGCAAAATTTTGAGTAAAATTCGACTCGAGAAGTGATTATAGGCTCTCGTTGATCCAAATGATAAGTTTAACAATTCCATAGCCTACCAATGAGATAATCCCTAGCTAACCCTTTTGAGCCTTAAACCTTCTTCTTTCAAAAATCAATGCTACAAGCCTATAACCGTTCTAAATTCTACCCTCTCTTGGCACCCACATCTTCCCTTGAGTAATAGCAAAGTCTAAGTTTGGGGGGAGAGATAAGAAAGGAAACAAAAAGGGGTAAAAAGGTACAAAAGAAAAATAAAAGGATGGCAATGAAAAAGAAAGAAAAGAAAAGGACAAAAAGAAAGCCAAATGTGAAAAAGAATAAAAAGGGATTCAAAGAAAAACAGAAAGTGAAAAAGGTGTGGAAAAAGTAGAAAAAGGAGAAATGTTTTTAATTGCTTAAGAAAGAGTGACAAAGTGTCTCTCTAACCCCTTGGAAGAGGTGAAATGACTCAAAGAGTCTAGTGAATTGTGCCAATGAATCAAAGAAAGTGCTTAAGGGAAGATTGAATCCACTTGGACAAAAACATATCCTACTATTACCCAAAAGACTTCACATTAACTCTACAAAATCCCTATATGATCTTGAGTTGGATGACACTCGCATTAGTGGATACTTACATGAGGGTCAAACATATGGTACCTAGATCCAGACTCATGACCTTTCCTTGAGAAAGACGAGTGAACTACCATTAACCTCGGTTTGTGTGCTTATACTCTAAAAGGTGAGATTTGCTTAGGGAGATTTGAGGATGTAGGAGTTTGGGTTCCACAACAACCAAAGTAATCAAGAGAGTTCTTTGATGTAACAAGTCAATTCTTGATGCTCTTGTGTCACACTTGATCCATAGTTTTCAAGGTTTGAATGTTGTTAATGATCCATTTGTATTGAGGGCAATTGTTAGTCCCAATTGATGCTTGTCGAGGTTACTTTAGGATAGCTTGAATTACTTGGATTGTCCTTTAAGGGGTGGGTCTTATTTTGTTTGCTTGAGGACAAGCAAAGGTTTAAGTTTGGGGGAGTTGATAAGTCGGGATTTTAACATGTTTCATGCCCCTACTTGCCTATGCTTTGGTTATAAATTGCTACAAAATAGTCCCAAAATGCTCACAAGTTGTGCTTGATTGCAAGTTTGATCGACAAAATGACAAATATCAAAGATCGGCTCAAAAAGGAGTGAAACCTGCTCAAGTGTCAAAGACTAAGTGAATTGAGGAAAAGAGAACCTAGTGCGGACCGTGCAAAAGTGAAAGTGGCCGCACTAGAAGGTTCAGAGAGTTGACATATTCAAGCTGGAGGCAATGCAGGCGCGGTACGATTCTCGCGTTCCGCGGTCAGGCTTCGCGGCCGCACTACTCTTTTGTGCGGTCCGCGGAGCAGAGATTCAGAGAGCTCACAATTTGCCAATTCCCAGCAATACGGTCCGCGGTTGTCACGACCCAAAATACACTAAGGTTCGTGGTGGCGCTGGACACCTCTGTCAGGCAAGCCAACAAGAATTATCAATTAAATCCTCTTTTAATACTTTTGAAAATCTAAGGTTTTTCCTTCCATTTTTCATAAATAAAGATCACTACTTGAATTCAAATTTAAATAATAACAATTACTCCCTCCGTTCCAGTTTATGTGAACCTATTTCCTTTTTGGTCCGTTATAAAAAGAATGAACCCTTTCTAAATTGGGTAACAATTTAGCTTAAAGTTACAACGCTACCCTTAATGAGAAGCTTTTATAACCACACAAATACTCTGGGCCCCATTTGGACTTGTTTAGGACCACAAATTCTAAAAGTCTTCATTTTTTTCTTAAACTTCGTGCCCAGTCAAACAGGTTCACATAAATTGGAACGGAGGGAGTAGTACATTCCTTCAAAAACCATCCCAGAAACCCGGTGTCACAAGTGCATGAGCAACTATTGATAAGGAAAATAAACTACAACACCCGTCCAAAATACAGTGGACAGGGAATAAGATACAAAATACTGAAAGGAACTACACTAGATGCGGGTCGCCTCGAACAATGCAGCTCACCTAGTCCTAGCATCAACCATGCTGCAACGCCCAATAGGCTGCTAGAGGTATATATACCTGTGCAACAAAAATGCACAGAAGTGTAGTATGAGTACGTAATCAACGTGTACTCAGTGAGTATCCCGCCTAATCCCGAAGGGGTAGAGACGAGATGGTCAACTTTGACACACTCTAACGGTCCAATGATTATTTATCCTTAATGTACATATTAAACAGTTGATTTATTTTATAAACATGATTCTAATCCAGATAGAGGGAACAAGTAAACACGTAATTGTTTCATAGGAAAATTTCCAGAATTTCTCTTTAAATATAATCCAAATATTCTTAAGCCACAAAAGGGCAATAATAACTTAATTAAGTTCAGGCAGCAACACGAGCATGCGCAAATCATACTGAGGCGACGACCCGATCCAATAGAAATAAATGTGCACTTGCCGAGGGTCAACGGCGCACCTATAGATGTATCTATTAATCTGCCGAGGTGTTCGGCCCGTTCCAAAATAAACACACACAGATAGACAATCAGTCAAGAAGTCAATATGGAGCAATTATCCAAGAAAGGCCAATTCTCTTTAATAATTTGAGAAAATGAAGCTTAAGTATTTTTAGAAATCCATTTACTAATTTATTGTGATCTAAGCTATTCGGAACATCAATAGATTCACAATTAATTCAAATATAACATGCTTTTGGGTCCTAGACTACCCGGATAATAGCATAATAGTAGCTACGCACGGACTCTCGTCACCTCGTGCATATGTAGCCCCAACAAATAGGAGCACTCAACCAGTTTAACTCACCTATGGGGTAATTTCCCCCTCACAAGATTAGAAAGGAGACTCACCTCGCTCCGAAGACTCAAAAACGGCATTCTACATTCTTCCGAAGGCTTGAACCGACGCACAATGCACCAAAACTAGCCAATTAATGACAAACTAATGAGAACATGCTCAAATACTTGTTAACAATTCAAATTATACAAATTCCCAACTCCGCTTAGTGAAATGGCCAAAATGCCCTCGGGCCCACGTGTCTGGATTCCGAAATTTCTCGAAGATAAAGGTTACCCATGACCTTGGAAACTCAATATATATAATTTTCTCTAAATTCCATACCCAAAATCGTGATCAAAATCCAAGATTTCTAATTTCTTAGGTTTTCAACCAAATATATTTAACTCAAAATAGGTAGGAATAACTTACCTTAACATTGTTGATGAAGATCCGCTCTTGAACCCTTTCAAGAATCGCCCAAGCCATGAAAAATGTGAGAGAAATGACCAAAATCCGACTTTAAAACAATGCTTCTACCCCAGCTATTTCCGCTCCTGCGGAATTATTCTCGCTTAAGCGGTTCCGCGTTTGCGGTCAAAAGCCGCTTCTGCGGTCCTGGGCTCAGCTCCTTTTTTTCGCTTCTGCGATACCTCCTTCCGCAGATGCGGTCCCGCTTCTGCGGAACCTTGACCGCATCTGCGGTCCACGAACCTTCGTACAAATTTGCTTTTGCGGCTCCCTCAACCGCTTCTGCGGTCCCATTTCCGCAGAAGCGGAAATACCAGATACCAGCTGCTTCAGTTCTTCTTAAATTCCAAATTTCGATCTGTTAACCACCTGGAATCCACCCGGAATCCACCCGAGGCCCCCGGGACCCCAATCAATCATACAAACCAATCCCAAAACATATTACGGACTTGCTCGAGGCCTCAAATCATATCAAACAATGCTAAAATCATCAATCGACCTCCAATCCAAGCTTTATGAACTTTGAACTTTCCAACTTCTACTTCTGATGTTTAAACCTATCAAATCATGTCCGATTGACCTCAAATTTTGAACACAAGTCATATTTGACATTACGGACCTACTCCAACTTCCGGAATCGAGTTTCGACCCCGATATCAAAAAGTCCACTTCTGGTCAAACTTCTCAAAAACCTTCAAATTTCTATCTTTAGCCAAATGACTTCAAAATGACCTACGGACCTCCAAATTCACTTCCGATCACGCTCCCAACTCCAGAATCACCATACAGAGCTACTCCCAGTCTCGGAATCCCAAACGGACATCGATAACACTGAAATGCACTTCAAGCCAAACTTAAGAAATTTCTTCCAAAATGCCAACTTCCACAATAGGCGCCAAAACGCTCCCGGTTTATCCAAAACCCGAACCGGGCATACGCCCAACTCCGATATCATCATACGAACCTCCTGGAACCTTTAGATCCAGATTCCGAGGTTGTTTACTCAAAAATCCCATCCTAGTTCATTCTTTTAACTTTAAGCTTCTCAAATGAGAATTTTCATTTAAATTTAACTCCGATCTTTCTGAATTTAAATTCCGACCATGCGGACAAGTCACAATACCTGAAATGAAGCTGCTCATGGCCTCAGACTGCTGAACGATATGCTAGGGCTCAAAACGACTTGTCTGGTCGTTACATTCTCTCCCACTTAAACATACGTTCGTCCTCGAACGTGCTAAGAACTATACTGAAGTAGTCTGAAATCACTGTTTAGCACCTCATGCACCTTCCCGTGCTACCACAACTTAGTCGAGCACATTAGATCGATAAATTCTAAAGACATTCCCTTTTTATTCAAGCAAATAAGCCTTAGATCCCAATTCCAACATCCGGAATTCTATGCCAGGCCGGTTTCCAACATACGATCGCCGTATCAATCACTATACGCTGTACTCAAACATGACTGCATAACTCTGTTGAATTCACATTTGCATCACTTTACTCATCGGACCACAATAACATTTCTGTTTGAATTAATTGAAATTTCACGAATCCGATGCTCCCATTGCACCTCATGACCTACATAGGTCTTACTCTAACTATTACAATACCGCCACGACGGATGAGATGCCAAAAATCATAATCAACTGCCGAGTCAACCAATCATTGAGTCTATACTTCTGATAAGAAACATTACCACATTCTGAACCAAATAATTATCTTCGCTCCTTAATATACTTCATATAATCAGATTGCACTAATCCTAAATCCCACAATCTCATCTTACCCAGTACGAACTGCTCAGGCAATAAGCCACTCCGAATGCGATCACAAGTCTTATATGACGCCACAATGTGCTAATAGTCCACCAATCCGAACACAACACAAATAGGAAATCGAACTCTGGAAGGAATTACCTAACCCCCGTACTAGTACGGACTTTCCTTAGAAGATAGGAAGCGAAACACAAAAAAAAATAACACATAAAGGACCAGACTCGACATCAAACTATTGCGGCGCGCAGCCCGATCCAAATGACATACCCATGGTGGCGTGCCACCCGATCCACACACAAATCTCACATAAGGAGATTGCACTTCGAGCTAAATCTGCTCATTACAATAAAAAAAATATTGAATTTCGATCGTAAGCACGCTAAGTGCATAATACCATTCCTGAGGAAACACATAGCGCCATAGGCTACAAAACTCAAGCACAACTGAGGTGCGATACAAGATCTGAATCTCAAGAGCCATCCTGCTCACATAACATCATCGCAACGCGGAACCTCAACACATAAGAATTTACTAAGCCGTCTCACTACTCATATGGCGCAATACATCATTACCTGGAATAGCTGATGATAAAATAACACCTCAACTGTTCCTCCATAGGGAACGCTCGCTGAAAAGAACATCACTGGCCTGATATAAAGCCTTGTTCACAAATAAATTAATCCACCGATCTCAAGCCGATTTCTGATTGCACCAACTTGGCCAATGACCTTTCAAAGGTCCGTAGTAACTCCCTTTTGCCTCATATCACGTAAGAATAACCACCATAATTAGAGCAACCTCCTCAGTTCATAACCCAATATACAAAGTGCCCTCCAGGCATAAATTCTCAAATTAATAATATTACCACAACCCTCATACTTGGTTTAAATCTTTAGCTAAATCAATTGACTACATGCCACACTTATACAATCTTCCGTGTGACACGCTTCCATAATCTTTCGAAATAAATAATGGGTCTGTACATCTAAACCATCGGACGCACTAACGTTGAAAAGCGATCATAAATCCTTAACCAGGATGCAAAGCCTCTTCCACAACACATCAATCTCAGGTGACTCTTAGGACAATACCAATTTACTCTAATCATTCAACCCTTTCCTTGCTCATCCGAGCCCGTGACATCCTTGTCAACACTGAACTACAACCTTGATCCTCACTTTGTATTTCCATGTTACTCACTGCACCCAACGTGCCACCATACGATAGAACACGATTTTTTATCATAACTCCAAAATCATTAATATCTTAACACTTCATCATATACGAACTTTTCACTTATCTCACTTCAGGAGAATCATAGCAACACACAGGTAAATTCCCTAACCGTAGGATATGCAAATCTGCAAGTAGTGGTCCAAGCCACCATAGCCCTTTTCGGAATTCGCTTCCACTTAACAAGCCATAACAGAAGAATGCCCCTGATAAATCATCAATCACGGCGGCCAACAGGCCTCACACGTACCTTCACAAATCATACACATAACTAGATCTCGCTGAACGAACTGATCACTGGCCCCAATATGCCAATTCAACTATGGCTAATCAATTTACCTTCTTCCAATTCCTCGTTGCTTGCCTTAAAAATAAGACTAACTCCATTCAATACATAACATACACCATCTACACTCGCCCCGAGTGACCTTGAATCACGAGACCAGGCTATCTCCATTCCCACAAACTATTCCACATCACTCAAACGCTACGCCACAAGTTGAAATATCATAGAACATCTTGGGCACCTTCTCATAAGCTACTACAAAGCTTGGTTCTTAACTGTACTTATAGGCTCGAAATCATTGGGCACCACACTTTAACTTCTGAATTCACTAGGACCATTATTGAGAGCCACCCGCTCTAACTTGGTCCCGAATATAATTCACTCCATGAATCTTCTAGCACATTAATACCCTCTCAACAAAGCACCTGGCAGAACCACTCCCCTTTAAACCCGCTTCTGTACAAGGCATAAATTCTGAATCCTTTCCCAAGTTCGAACATGAGCCCATAAGGCTAACCATAGCACATCCCTAATAATTTCTCCGCTAAATTTACTACTTATGGTCTTTTATCGTAACTGAATTAATCCATCAATATGATAATAACTAGAAATCACGCAATACAACCCAATCATAAGCGGTGGGACTCTCCCACTTAGCTTGAAGCCATCATTTCCCAAATTCTTGAGTTCCCCCGACCTTTTTACCTCTTATTGACATAAACTCGCACCATAAGTTATCAAAATTTTTTGGAATCATCCTGTACATCCCCATTTTTCATATTCTGAGACATCATCCACATTCGCACGACCGATCTCTTCATTGAACAACCAATATAATTCCTTGCAGAAGCTTCACCAACCACGCGACCGCTAATCTGCTCACGGGGAATAACCCACCTAGGGGAATCACCGCCCGGCATCTTCCCACGCCGCTGCACGGGGTACATCACTATAACACCAATAGCCCATCCTGAGTCCGAGCTCACCTTCCAGCTGCACAAGTCCATTCGCCCCTTGCGAACATCAATTAAATGTGCGGCAACATCCTTCCAAATTCAGGGTTATGTTGCACCCTCCTCCATTTCAAGCAGCTCCTTTCCACCATATCAATCTTTTGCCACATAATAGCCCATACTTCAAATCATACCCGCAAACTTCAATCACCAATCATTAAAATCCCCAATTCGATCCAAACTCTCCTTAGGGTGCGTAGTCTTCCTACTACCAAGCCCATATGCACACTCGCCACTCTCCCACTTTGGCGGAACTCATCTTCTTAATCAGTCACTCGACCTTGCTCCTCATACTTGGCCTTCTAGAAATTTTAAGCACCGCCTGGCACTTCCCACTTGTCCTTCCTCATACTTTGCTGCTCAAGTGTTGCCTTAAATAACATCTATCTTCGTGGCACTTGAACCCACCATTGCTACCAACTTTAAACCTTTCCAAAGGTTATCTTTATCGAGCCATCAACATTAGAAATTCTGATTTGATTTTAAACCACCGCATCATGCGATATCTGATAGTTGTACCTCCAATATTATTTCACAATACCCTGCCATAAAGGCGAATTATAGCAGATCATAACACCAACAACTTAGTATGTTCAATCAGGACCACGACACCCTCTCATAAAAGAAAGCTCAACCACGCTTGCAAATACCAAGCCTCATTACTTCCACCAGCCCACACCTGACCATCCTTAGTTTGATTGACTTTCCCCTACCGAGTAAACCTCCCTTCAATTCATTCACAACCCCGACGCATGGGCAACACCCTACCATTACAACAACACTGCGGAATAATCGCTCATAAGCATCATGGCAACCTGTGCCTAGCCTCAAGGCTCTTAGAAGTTCTGTTACTAAGCTGAAACAATAGAATATCCCTCCATAACGCGACTACCATAGTCCAATCAACTATACCGGTAAAAATCATCCCGCACCATATTTGTAGTGCCATTTCAATTCTTCAAATTCTCGATTTCTAACAAGCGCTCGCATCGCGTAAGATTGAGTGGGGATGAATCAAAGGCATAAGCCTCAAAGGAATTGAACCACACGATAAGGAAATCAAGAAGGGAAGTACTCCTAACAGCCCCGTAGCCTCCCAATGATAAGTACATACGTCTCCGTACCGATCCGTGAGACTCTACTAGACTTGCTCATGACTCGTGAGACCGACGGGAACCTAGTGCTCTGATACCATGTTGTCACAACCCAAAATCCACTAAGGGTCATGGTGGCATCGGACACCTCTGTCAGGCAAGCCAACAAGAATTATCAATTAAATCCTCTTTTAATACTTTTAAAAATCTAAGGTTTTTCCTTCCATTTTTCATAAATAAAGATCACTACTTGAATTCAAATTTAAATAATAACAATTAGTACGTTCCTTCGAAAACCATCCCAGAAACCCGGTGTCACAAGTGCATGAGCAACTATTGATAAGGAAAATAAACTACAACACCTGTCCGAAATACAGTGGACGGGGAATAAGCTACAAAATACTGAAAGGAACTACACTAGCTGCAGGTCGCCTCGAACAATGCAGCTCACCTAGTCTCAGCATCATCCATGCTGCTACGCCCAATAGGCTGCTAGAGGTATATATACCTGTGCAACAAAAATGGACAGAAGTGTAATATGAGTACGTAATCAACTTGTACTCAGTGAGTATCCTGCCTAATCCCGAAGGGGTATAGACGAGATGGTCAACTTTGACACACTCTAATTGTCCAATGATTATTTATCCTTAATATACATATTAAACAGTGGATTTATTTTATAAACATGATTTTAATCCAGATAGAGGGAACAAGTAAACACGTAACTCTTACATAGGAAAATTTCCAGAATTTCTCTTTAAATATAATCCAAATATTCTTAAGCCACAGAAGGGCAATAATAACTTAATTAAGTTCAGGCAGCAACATGAGCATGCGCAAATCATACCGAGGCGACGGCCCGATCCAACAGAAATAAATGTGCACTTGCCGAGGGTCGACGGCGCACCTATAGATGTATCTATTAATCTGCCGAGGCGTTCGGCCCGTTCCAAAATAAACACACACAGACAGACAATCAGTCAAGAAGTCAATATGGAGCAATTATCCAAGAAAGGCCAATTCTCTTTAATAATTTGAGAAAACGAAGCTTAAGTCTTTTTAGAAATCCATTTACTAATTTATTGTGATCTAAGCTATTCAAAACATCAATGGATTCATAATTAATTCAAATATAACATGCTTTTGGGTCCTAAACTACCCGGACAATAGCATAATAATAGCTACGTACGGACTCTCGTCACTTTGTGCGTATGTAGCCCCCACAAATAGGAGCACTTAACCAGTTTAACTCACCTATGGGGTAATTTCCCCCTCACAAGATTAGAAAGGAGACTCACCTCGCTCCGAAGACTCAAAACCGGCATTCTACATTCTTCCGAAGGCTTGAACCGACACACAATGCACCAAAACTAGCCAATTAACGACAAACTAATGAGAACATGCTCAAATACTTGTTATCAATTTAAATTATACAAATTCCCAACTCCGCTTAGTGGAATAGCCAAAATGCCCTCGCGCCCACGTGTCCGGATTCCAAAATTTCTCAAAGATAAAGGTTACCCATGATCTTGGAAACTCAATATATATAATTTTCTCTAAATTTCATACCCAAAATCGTGATTAAAATCCAAGATTTCTAATTTCTTAGGTTTTCAACCAAAACCTCAAATTTACACTAATTTTCATGCTTAAATCCATACATAATTTGATATATTTAACTCAAAATAGGTAGGAATAACTTACCTTAACATTGTTGATGAAGATCCTCTCTTAAACCCTTCCAAAAATCGCCCAAGCCATGAAAAATGTGAGAGAAATAACAAAAATCCGACTTTAAAACAATGCTTCTGCCCCGGCTATTTCCGCTCCTGCAGAATTATTCTCGCTTAAGCGGTTCCGCTTTTACGGTCAAAAGCCGCTTCTGCGGTCCTGGGCTTAGCTCCCTTTTTCTGCTTCTGCGATACCTCCTTCCGCAGATGCGGTCCCGCTTCTGTGGAACCTTGACCGCATCTGCGGTCCACAAACCTTCGTGCAAATCTGCTTCTGCGGCTCCCTCAAACGCTTCTGCGGTCCCATTTCTGCAGAAGCGGAAATACCAGATACCAGCTGCTTCAGTTCTTCTTAAATTCCAAGTTTCGATTCGTTAACCACCCGGAATCCACTCGAGGCCCCCGGGACCCCAACTAATCATACCAACCAATCCCAAAACACATTACGGGTTTGCTCGAGGCCTCAAATCATATCAAACAACGCTAAAATCATTAATCAACCTCCAATCCAAGTTTTATGAACTTTGAACTTTCCAACTTCTACTTCTGATGTTTAAACCTATCAAATCATGTCCGATTGACCTCAAATTTTGTACACAAGTCATATTTGACATTACAGACCTATTCCAACTTCCGAAATTGAATTCCGACCCCGATATCAAAAAGTCCACTTCCGGTCAAACTTCTCAAAAACCTTCAAATTTCTATCTTTAGCCAAATGACTTCAAAATGACCTACGGACCTCCGAATTCACTTCCGATTGCGCTCCCAACTCCAGAATCACCATACGGAGCTACTCCCAATCTCGGAATCCCAAACGAAAATCGATAATGCTAAAATGCACTTCAAGCCAAACTTAAGAAATTTCTTCCAAAATGCCAACTTCCACAATAGGCGCCAAAACGCTCCCGGTTTATCCAAAACCCAAACCGGGAATACGCCCAACTCCGATATCATCATACGAACCTCCTGGAACCTTCAGATCCCGATTCTGAGGTCGTTTACTCAAAAATTCCATCCTAGTTTATTCTTTCAACTTTAAGCTTCTCAAATGAGAATTTTCATTTAAATTTAACTCTGATCTTCCTGAATTTAAATTCCGACAAAGCGGACAAGTCACAATACCTAAAATGAAGTTGCTCATGGCCTTAGACTGCTGAACGACGTGCTAGGGCTCAAAACGACCGATCGGGTCGTTATAGCGGTCGTACTTGTTCGGACCGCGCCAACTTCCACCGCGGCCACGGTGCACTTCCACGCGGTCCGCAGTCCCCAACTTCAGAGAAGCAAAAATGTGAAGTCTAAGAGCCAATGCGGCCGCGGTCCCGCATGGGTATTTTTGTCTAGTTTTTCCAGCCTAGTATAAATAGAATATTTTACCATTTTTAGGTTAAGTTTTATATTCTAAACGCAACTGCACTTATGAGACTTGGTTTTGTAGCCTTTTTTGGCACTTTAGCTTTAAATCCTCGATAGATCTTGTAGTTTTCAATCATTAATTAATTAATATGTTTAGTTCTTCATCTATTTCCTCATTTTCTCCCTTAATCATGTGTAGCTAAACCATTAGCTAGGGTTGTGGCTCAAACCTAGTGTGGATAATTGATGGGTGTTTCCATCTAGGGTTAGATTGATATTGGGTGTTTGCTATTTGGGTTGATTTTATGTTCTTATTTAAGAATTGGTGGTTGCAAACATTGATTCAAGTTTAGTGGATTTACTCTTCTTGAGAAAGAGAGTCTATGACCCCAAAATTAACCCAACAAGGAATTGGGATGGACTCATGAGAAATGATAGTCCAAATTAATGGGTTAAATCTCGAGAAAGTAATCACCCTTCTTGAACCCTAGTTGCTTGGCCCAATTTGCCTACCCATTTAGTCTCAAGAGAGTCAATTGGGCAAAATCACTCTCTCTACCGAGAGGCGTGAGAGTGAGTAAAATTGTGCAACTGTTATAGCATAAGACCCAAATATGTCAATCTATCCTTAGTAACATCTACCCATCAATTAGCCACCTAGGTGATGTCACAACCCTAGTGCCCTTCTTCCCATTAGATACAACTTAGCAATATTCTCATAACATAATTTAGTGTTAATCATTAGTTTTATAATAGTAGTTGTAAAATCAAAAACCAAGAATGTTTGAAGTGACATTAGGAGTACAAACACATCTCTAGACTAGGCAGAAAATCCAACTCCACTTCTAGCTCCCTGAGGAAATTGATCCCGACCTCTATTCGGGTAAAAGCTATTGGGACCCGCTCTTCCTACCTTGGTATAGCGTCGAGTCGGTAGTGATCATTACACACCTTTTATTCACGGATAATCTTTTACACACCCTACCTTTTAAAAGCGTGTCGAAAATATACCTTTATGATTACATGTCACTCGCGTATTTTTCACACATATGAGGCTAGTGGACAATTAAAATTCTGTGTCTAAAGGCTCATTTCAACACTTGTCCAGCCTTTTCATTTTTTTATTTTTCTAAATCTTTTATTTTTATATTTTAGAATAAAAAATCCACCATTCTTTTTTTATTTTTTTCTATTATTGCACCATCTCCTTCTTCTACCAGTATACCACCATTTATTTTTGCCAAGATTTAAATGAGGATAAAAATAAATCAAAGTTTAATATTCAACATAGGAATCATTGAATGATGGTGTCACGGTTGAGCTATCTGGGTGGCCAAATGCTGAAAGGAAAACTTGTGAAGTTCTTCATATGTGTTTCGTGAGAATTTGTGGGTTCTAATTGGGTCAGTGGAATTTTTTTCATTTCAGCCATTGATGGGTTGGGAATTTTTGGTTCTTTTTTGTTCTTACTATTGCTGGTGTGAGCAATTTTGGTACCCAAACTATATAATAGGTTGGTCAATTTGAAAGTGTGAAGATACAAATACAAGGAATTTTAGGAAAAATATTTAATTGGTAGTGTTGACAGAAATTCAACATTATTCTAATAATTTTGAAAATTAAAATTAAAAATAAAAGTTCATGGTTTCTAGTACAAAATTACTCACTTTGGGTGGTGGAAGGAGGGGGGAGGCAGCCACGGTGGTACAACTTTGAGGAAGATGAAAAAGATAGATATAATTATAACTTTATATTTTTTTAAGTCAATAACACGTGTCACATTACTAGTGGTGCGTGTTACAACATGAACCTAGACAATTTACAAAATGACCATAGACTATTTCTTAGTAGTGTACATAACCCATAATATATAGCAGATTTGTAGGAATCTCTTTTATTTCTTTCCTTAGTTAGCACCTGATGTATATGTATGTGTGAGTGTGTGTGTGTGTGTGTGTGTGTGTGTGTATGTGTGTGTGTGTGTGTATATATATATATATATATATATATATAACTACATGGAATAATATACCAATTTTATTCTTCCATACCTTGTTAATTACATGGTATCAGAGCCACATATGTGGCTTCGCCAGAGTTGAGTTTGTCTCGCCGGAGTTGACCAAAACTTTTCAACAAACACGTGAGGTGCGTGTGTTGTCCATTCTCTGTTCAGCTTTGTTCTCCAAGATCAGCTTGATTATCTTCGAATGATTGTTGCTTATCCTCTCATAAAGAACCTTATATTTGTTAAGAACATACTCGGACAAGGTTGTATTACACCAATTTTGGTCAGGTTTGAGTTCTTCTACTGTTTGGTTTGTTTTTAGGATACCGAAGTAGTCGTGGAACAATATTCTTGCATCTGATTGCTTGTTTTGTAAATTGGTATTTGTTGGATCTTCCTTGTAAGACACTTTGTTATAATTTGAGACTTGATATTATCTGTTCGGTCTTCCCTTATTAGAAACTTTGTTGGTCTCTGATTTTATTTGATTTGGGGACAGATTTTTTTGGTTCTCTGATTTGGTTGAGTGGATTATTGGAGTGGAGTTCTGTGAAATAGATTGTTGACTTCGTGTCTAAGGGAGATCTGTTTTGCTATCTTTTAGTTATGGTACCTCTGTTAGTTTAATCATTTTGTGTCTCTAGACTTTATTTCTATACCCAAAATGGTGAAAGAGGCTTTGAATCATCCTAGATGATCTGAAACAATGCTTGAGAAAATACATGCCTTAGAGAAAATTCACACTTGGGATTTAGTGGATTTACCTGGTGGAAAGAAAGCAGTGGGATACAAGTGGGTCTTCACGATCAAAGTTAATCCTGATGGCTCTGTGGTGAGACTTAAGGACAGACTTGTGGATAAGGGGTATGCTCAGACTTATGGGATAGATTATTCAGACACCGTCTCTCCGGTTGTCATACTTACTTCTGTCCGCTTGTTTATTTCTCTAGCTACTTCTAAGATTGGCCTTTACATCAATTGGATATTAATAATGCTTTTCTTCATGGTGATCTCTATGAAAAGGCATATATTCAACCACCTAGTTTTGTTGCTTAGGGGGAGTATGGCAATGTCTGTCATTTGAAGAAATCCTTATATGGCTTGAAGCAGAGTCCCTAGGCTTGGTTTGGTAAATTTAGTGTAGCAGTTCAAGAGTTTGGGCTGAAAAAGAGCAAATAAGATCATTCTGTCTTCTATAAGCAATCAATAGCTGGATCTATTCTCCTTGTTGTATATGTGGATGGCATTATTATCACAGGGAGTGATTATGCAAGAATATCTTCTCTCTAAGTATTTCTTGCATACTAAGTTTCATAAAAAAGACTTGGGACAACTGAGATACTTCTTAAGAGTAGAAATAACTAGAAGCAAGAAGGGAAATTTTTCTATCTCAGAGAAAGTATATTCTTGACTTACTAGCAGAAACTGGTACGCTGGTGGCCAAGCCTTGTAGTACTCCAATGGTTCCTAATTTGCATCTTATGAAAGATGATGTCGACCCATTTAATGATCCAGATAGATATAGGAGGTTAGTTGGAAAATTAAACTATCTCACTGTGACTCGTCCAGATATTGCTTTTGCAGCGAGTATGGTTAGCACATGTCCGCGCCCATAGTTAAACAATGGGAGGCTTTGGAGCAGATCATATGTTACTTAAAAGGAGCTCCTAGACTTGGAATATTACAATCATGGTCATTCTCGCATTGATTGTTTTGCAGATGCAGATTGGGCTGAATCCAAGATTGATAGAAAATCTACTACTAGGTACTGTGTATTTGTTGGTGGAAACTTTGTATCATGGAGAAGTAAGAAACAAAATATTGTATCTAGGTCTAGTGCAGAATCCGAGTATAGAGCTATGACACAATCAACATGTGAGATAATGTGGATACATCATCTTTTAACTGAAATTGGATTAAAGTATCCTACTTCATCAAAACTCTAGTGTGATAATCAAGTTGCACCCTATATTGCCTCAAATCCAGTGTATCATGAAAGAACCAAACATATTAAACTTGACTATTATTTTATTTGTGAGAAGATTCGGGCGAACTTGATTCCACTGGTTACGTGAAGACGACCGAGCAACTAGCTGATTTGTTCACTAAAGCATTGAATGGCACTCGAGTTGATTACCTTTGTAACAAGCTGGGCATGATCAATATATATACTTCAGCTTGAGGGGGATGGTTACAGAACCTATACACTTTACACAATGAACATAGACTGTTTCTTATATATATATATATATATATATATATATATATATATATATATATATATATATATATATATATATATACACATGAAATAATATACTAATTTGATTCTTTCATACCTTGTTTATTACGGTGCGTGCATACACTTGATGAGAAAAAAGTGGTCAAGTACTGAAGAGGTATGTTTTAGACACACTTTTAAAAGGTTGAGTATGTAAAGTACCGAAGATGTGTGTTTTATACACACTTTTTACAGGTTGAGTATATAAGAAGTTTTTCGTGAGAAAAAAATGTGTAACAAGGATTTCGGTGCAAGTTTAAAATTTCTTTTGATACTTTAAAATTTCTTTTAATACATCGTAATGTACTACTAAACTAAGATAAAACACACATATACAAGTATACCGAACTTTTATGATGTGGATTTGAGGTACGTCACAAATTTAACTCTATGGAAAACAAAAGTCTTGATATTTACGCGATTTGTAACAAGACCAGTGGCGGAGGCAGGATCTCCACGTAGAGGGTTCAAAAAAAATTTGTAGCTGGTGGGAATTGAAACCATAACTTTATGTAGATTTTAAATCCCCTTGACCAGTAAACTACCCTTTTGGATTGTATTAAGATGGTTCAAAACTTTAATATAAATAGGTAAAAAAAATAGATTTTATTTTTGGGTAAATTTCATATTAAAACAATTGGGCTGCCTCCCTTTCAGCTTTATAGCTCATATTTCAATTTACAATTGAGTAGCCCACAAATTATAGGCCCATATATGAAAAAGGGGGGTTATTTCTGTTTTTTGGGAGTATGAAGCGGGATTTTGTTCATTTTCTCAGATTCTTTCCAATCTTCTTCCCCAAATATTTCAAAAACGAGATATTCCCATGAATGCAGCTCCAAAAACCTTATAATTTCTTCTTCGTCTTGAATTAACAACAAATCAAACACGAAAAGTAAAATTTGTTTGCTGCAAATCAGAGCAATTTTAGTTTTTGCTTCAATTTTGATTTCCATTTTTTGTTCGATGGAGATTTTTCCAGTTTATGTTCTTCATAGTGGTGAATAGGAAGAAAACAAGTTTATCAATTTCGTCAGCGATTGTGTAATAATCGAGTCGATATTCACCTATAACAATTTAGTTGCAGCTATTTCGGAACAAATTAGGATCGATAGTGAGTTACACACAATAGAGATTAACTTTCTCCCAAATGTTGGTTTGTGTCACGCCCCAAACTCGAGGGACATGACCGGCACTCGATCGGGTATCCCCAATCAAGCGGACCTGGGTGTCTTTCCTAACCCATGAGCCACCCCTTGTTTCCCTTATTCAGCATTCCAAGAACTAGCCATATAATTAAATTTTTAGATCACCCTTTTTCAAAACATACATACATAATAATTAGTGAAATTACCAATTCGTTGTCAAACAAAAGAAACATGAATATACATAGCTTCTAACCCACATCCTCAGTCTACGGAGCCTCTAAAGATACAATAGGATAATACAGTACTTGCCGGTAACAAGGCTCCGGCTATACCTTATACAACAACAAAATAAAACTACAAAAACAAGTGGCCTGAGCTACGTAGGGCACCGAGAGGAATGGGGCTCACCAAAACAGTTGACGGAAGGCGAAGAGGGAGCTACGATCGGTGGGCTGGAATACCTGTTGCAGATCCACCTACAATCATGACACGAATGTAGCGGCCCCGGCAAAAGGGACGTCAGTACACTTGAATTGTACTGGTATGTATAACAAACTTTGCGCCAAGTAAACTCAAGCCATAGACAAATAAGTAACAGTAACAGAAACAACAATCAATTTCCATAAAGAAAGAACAATCAAGCCAAACAAGTTTTACAAACTCTCCTGTTTCCCCTCCACATTTCCACATCAATATATTTCACATTTTTGCTCATAGTTTCATTTCAACAGTGATTTCGATCACTTTCCACCCTTATTACCTCAGACACCCTTATTACCCCGGCCACCCTTATCACCACAACCCGCACCTTATTACTTCGTGTTACGGCGCGCAACCCGATCCCACCGTACATTTTCAATTCACAAACAATCACAACAATAGCAATGAACAATTCACAAATATTTCATATTACAACAATACTTGCCCACGATAAGCAATAGATGTTACTATCTCAATTACTTCAGTTGCATCACTTACAATTTCCTTACGTCATTTGTTCTT